>NC_059623.1:10490268-10604757 GCF_020424385.1 Procambarus clarkii
GTGAAGTTGTTCTACTTTGCACCGTCGTGTTTAACGGAAATAATTCATTAAAATACAGAGCCTGACACCAACCTCATTACATAATACACTGTAACATTACAGCCCTTGACATGCTACCCCTGGGTAGCATGTCAAGCCGTCCTCCTAATAGAACGTCGCATTTTGACGTATAGTCTACCTAATGCCAAAAATAATCGTACTAGAAAATAGAAGCGGCTCGCGAAAATGATATAATGTCCCGTTTTCTCTTTTGGGTCCTCTGGTATGTTAGGATAAGGGCACTTTAGTACGACTGTTTCTTGACGTTGGAAAAATGGATATTATTACCTTAAAGCCTTAAAACTTGCCTTTGATCTTTACCCTAGACATTTTCCCTAAGGCAAGCTATAAGGCAAGTTTCTAAAAATAATTACCATTTTCAAGATTTTGGAGGCATAAACAATTAAACAAAATAATTATATTACCCAGGGCCAAACACTGTTTCATTGTATTAATTTAGACATCGCTGTAAAAATGTATACAATGTCACGCAACAAAGTCTTAGGTAAATGTAAAGAAAAAACTTCGCTGAAATCACTTATTTGGGGCAGCCCGAATCATTATCCCGTTTCCCTTAATTTTCTCCTTCACTCCCTCTCCCACTTTCTTACTCTCCTCTTCTCTTCGTCTCTCCCTCTCTTCTCTACATAATTTTGCATTTTCTCACCATCAAACAAGAGCTGTCAATATAGTTGGAAAATCATTAAAACAGCATTTACATCAGATGATGTTAGGGCTCAAGGCATTACGGGCTCACCATATCCCTTGTTACTTGGAACCTTTTGTTCCAGGTAGCGAATCTTTAACAAAAAACAACAACATTGATGTTAGGGTGCCCTTATTACACTGAGTCTCCGTTAAATGACGAACCTAAGTCATTAATATAAGTGCAATAGTGTAATTTGGCACTTTATATCTAGGTTGTTTTCTTCCCTTGTGGCCACCTGTTGGCTCTAGGCATACTGCTCTGTGGCCACCTGTTGGCTCTAGGTTTACTGCTCTGTGGGCTTCTGTTGGTTCTAGGCTTACTTCTCTGTGACCACCTGTTGACGCTAGCCTTACTGCTCTGTGGCCATCTGTTGGCTCTAGGCTTACTGTTCTGTGGCCACCTGCTGGCTCTAGGCTTACTGCTCTGTGGCTACGTGTTGGCTTTAAGCTTACAGCTCTGTGGCCACCTATTGGCTCTAGGCCTACTGCTCTGTGTCCACCTGACCAAAACACTAGCAAACACCTGTTGAATAGTTAGTTTCTTTGACAACTACTGGCCTCAGAACACGGTACACAGTAGCTAAATTTCCCCATTACTCTAACAACTTTGACGACCACAGTATTACACAGTAGTTATATAATTCCTAACCGAAAAGTTTTATGTGTGTAATGTTCACTCAAAATTTTTTGAATTTATCTATAAGAATGCCAGTTTTGTATGTTTCTTCGTATGTAAATAACATATATATTTAAACTTAAAAAAGTAACGTCTGTGTTAAAATCTATTAACATCTTAAAATTTTTAAAAAATAATTAATTTATTTTTTACAGTTTTATAGTTTATATTGGTAATCAAAGCTTAAATTCTGCTCTTCCTCTACACCCTATCCTACAAAAAAAAAACTCAAACACACACACACACATATGGTCGTTTGGTTCTATACCGAATTAATGGGTAATTGTTGTAAAATCAAAAATTATATTATATATATTTTATTATGTACATGTTTATTTCACCTGATCTTTTAAATATATATTCCTGTCCTACATAGGGGTACTCTGGTGTTGACTTTTGTTTAATGATAGTGAACTTACCCTAGACTAGAATTTATATCACTATCCATTAATACAAGAACTGTGAGTACTACATAGGTAACACCACTCGCAGGATGAGAATGGGGTGCACAATAAACTAGCCGCCTCCGGCAACAATCAAATCTAGGACACATAATATTCTTGTTCTGTAAAGTATATCGAATATTATATGTGCATAATCCAAAATACCTTTCATTAGCAAAGCTACTATTTAGAGGAGTCACACGTAGGAAAGTATAAAATACACAATGTTTTTTGTTCTATTTTAAATTATTATTAATAACTGATATCCATCTGAAATCATCCCCTATTTCTCTGGTAAGTGTTCTGTTAGCACTTATAAGATCCTACTTAACAACGACAGAGAAGTTTTGTACAGACAACTCTCCTGAGATTCTGTCACTAATCAAGGTATTTTTTGTCTTGATTATGACCAAAGGTTTACTATCACCAATATTTAACGAATTTACAGGCACTGATAATACACCGTTCCACCCCAACATGGGTAAGGGGGTTCATTGACGCTATTGTCGATTAATTACGCTCAATAATTCACTCCAAAGCCTACATTTAAAAGGCAATCATGTTACGTGTCAATATTTTCTCATTTTTCTCATTCATCTCATTTTTCTCTTGTAATGTATCTTTCATTTATCAATTCTGATTGAAATTACCTACTTAAAATTATCTGCTAGATTAAGGACCTGCCCGAAACGCTGCGCGTACTAGTGGCTTTACAAGAATGTAATTACTGTACTATCCAATGTATTCTCTCAAACCCAATGTACCTTCTTGTATATATATAAATAAATAAATAAATAAATAAATAAATAAATAAATAAATAAATGTTATCAGGACTCCTAATTGTGAATGATCAAGGTCTGGGAAAGTAGATGCGTCAATATTTTTATCTGCTCTTGTTATAAGGATCAGGATATTGGCGCCGCATGAATGTATAATCAACTAAACTTTGGCTTTGGTACAGCAGCCTTTTTCCTCACGTTTTGACTTTTAAAGAGAAAGTCTATGTGGCACAAGTTCATTGAGAGAGCTAAATGCATCTCAAAGAGATGAAGGAGCTTTAGCTATTATCACTCTCCTCTTTCACACTGATAACAAAGTACAAGATATTTGGATTTATAGACACACTAATAACAAAGTAGAAGATATTTCACACATATTGTGTTAAAAATACAAGATATTTATAAGAAAAAAGTGAACAAAGTAGCAAGGCAATCAAGTGCAATGGACAACAAGATTAAGAACAAATTAAGATTGTCGTGGCAAATTTCGTTATCAGATTCTAAACGAATCAGGACGAGGAATCCTTTTGAATTAAAAAGTTATTGCTTAACCTGGACAGAAGCTGGAAAGGCAGGCAGGCAGGCAGACAAACGACAAACTAATGCTCGCTCGACACTGCTGCAAGTACTTTCTTCCTTTTGAGTACAAATCTCCCCAGAGTCATCTGTCCTTGTCATTGTATTTCGCAGATGCATTTATTGAATGTTGAGGCAGGTGATCATGTAGCGCAATTGATTCGCATCCCGACGACGAAGGTTAATCGTTTACAAAGGGAAACCTCCATATAAGGCTTGTTACAGGCTTCCAATTCCTTGCTAATATTGAGAAAACTAATTTGGGACGGCTCCCATCAGTAACACATCAAAGTTTCTGCATATGATGTCTTGAATTGTACATTTTCAATGGGTATAAAGCTTAAAAGATCAAACCACACCAAATATGTGCATATTTGTGAATAAAGAGCTTGCCAGAGCTAATGAAACAAATGGGAGTAGAATAGCTGTTGTGTCATTTGTGTTGAATGCCTTGCTCCATTGTGCTCTTGGCTTTGCCTGTGCAATTTTTATCATTAGTGCAAATTATTACCTTCAGTGTACCTGAAAGTACCTTTAAGCAACCTACCTCATTTTGTATATAGTTTTATATATTTTTTTTCATATCTAGTTCTTTTATAATTGTCTTTTTTGTTTTTTTCTGTAAAACAGCCCTCTTATGCAAACTATTATAGACCCAGACCTTAACCTCTTATCTAGTATCTATGACAATCATCACTTTAATGATCAAAATTGCAGGTATTATACAGCACATGTGTAAACAATGTTTTAGGGCGTAATCACAATGTTTCTGTAATTAACTTGAATGTAAGATCTCTAAGAAAACACTTTGATGATGTTAATGCCCTGATTCAAACAGGTAACAACAAATTCTCTTTTCTTGTGTTTACTGTAACGTGATTGAAAGAGGACACTACTCAACACTACAACATACCTAACTACTCAGCTATTCACAACTGTTGTCCTATACAAAGAGATGGTGGTACTTCTCTTTACTACCACCAAGAACTAACTTGCTTAAAAGTAATTAAATCTAGAGACCCTTATGGAGAGTATATATTTGCCTGTTTCAGAGTCAATGGGTATCGATGCTGTCCTGACTGTGGGAGCAGTCTACAGGATTCCTAACACTGATGTGACTGAATTTAACTCTAACCTTAGAAATCTAATACTAGAGAACAGACTGAACAAAAACCACTTAATTATTTCTGGGGACTTTAACGTTGACCTCTGCGAGCCTGATAACCCTCCTGCTGCTAGTTTCCTCAACTGTATGAATTCCTGCTTCCTCATACCCTTAATCACTAGACCTACTAGAATCACTGATAGTACTGCCACGGCTCTTGATCACATCTGAACCAACATAACCTCTCCGCTTACTTCAGGGATAATCATCGATAGCACTACAGACCATTACCCCACATTTCTCCTAACCAACATTAACAAACCACCTCTAGAGACAAGGGAGATAAGCTTTAGGCTGCACAATGAAACTGCTATAGGAAATTTTATAGCTGCTGCTGCTAATATCAACTGGAAATCCGAATTAGGAAACATAGGGGGACATCAACCTAGCAGTGCAGTCTTTTTAAAAAAACTCTCAGCCTTTATAACACCCACTGTCCTATGCTAACGAAACAAGTCACAACTAAAAGGCTAAACAATCCTTGGCTTACAAAGGGGATACTTAAAGCCATTAATAAAAAACATGACCTTGAGAAGAAGTATAGGTTAGGAATCGTCTCCAAAGAATTTTCAAAGAATTACTCATCATTGCTATCTAAAATAATTAAAAGAGCCAAAATTAAATACTATGAAGATAAATTTACCCACACAAAGGGCAACATTAAGAAAACATGGAGCACAATTTCACAAATATTGGGATCAAAGAAGATTTTAAATAACAAACCAATACTCCTGTCCAATAACGATGGTCGGCTCTCAGCCTCTGATACTGCTATTGAGTTCAATAGGTTCTCTTCCATTGGGTCATCCCATGCAAATGAGATTCCATCTTCCAGTACTAATGTTCAGTACTATCTTACAGGTAACTATCCATAGTCTCTGTACCTAGCGCCTGCTAATTCCTCTGATGTTACTGAGATAATCCTTTCCATTAGAACCAAGTCTAGTGCCCTTGAGGAGATACCAACTCTAATTTACAAAAAAGCCTCCAGATCTTTAGCTCCTGCCATTGCATTGCTCTTCAACAAGTCACTTGAACTCCAAACCTTCCCAGATATTCTAAAAAAAAGCGAGAGTAACCCCTGTCCACAAATATGGTGATCTCACTGATGTCAACAACTTCAGACCTATATCAATTCTGCCAAACTTGTCAAAAATATTTGAAAAACTAATCTACAAGCAGCTTTCTCCTATCTAGCCAAACTCAATATACTTAGCTCTTGTCAATATGGCTTCAGACCCAAAAAAAACACTAACGATGCACTTATTAATATGATTAACTTTATACATGCAGCTCTTGATAAAAATGAGTTCCCTGTTGGGTTATTTGTGGACCTACGTAAGGCATTTGACACTGTCAACCACCAAAACCTTCTTCTTAAATTACATCATTATGGAGTCAGAAGTCACTCCCTGTAATACCTTAAGTCTTACCTTACTGACAGGCTACAGTATGTTTCTGTGAATAATTGAATTTCTCCCACCCTACCTATCAACATTGGTGTTCCTCAGGGCAGCATACTTGGCCCTCTCCTCTTTCTCATCTACATTAATGACCTTCCAAATGCCTCCCAACACCTCAAACCAATTCTATTTGCTGACGACACAACCTTCATTTACTCCAGTCCTGACCCCCTTGCTCTAAATGTCACAGTGAATACTGAGCTAAATAAAGTCCATCTCTGGCTAACTGCCAACAAACTCACCCTCAACATTGACAAAACTTTCTATATTTTGTTTGGCAATAAATCCTCAAATCAAATAAATCTCAGGATAAACAATACCCAAATTTGTAACAAAGTAGATGGCAAATTCCTTGGCATTCTCATTGACCACAAGCTGAATTTCCAGGGACACATTCTAAATATATCAAAAAAAGTTTCAAAAACTGTTGGCATTCTTTCTAAGATCAGATATTATGTACCTCGCCCTGCCCTGGTGACACTCTATTACTCTCTCATCTATCCTTATCTCAACTATGGTATTTGTGCTTGGGGTTCTACTACCCAAAATCATTTACGTCCTCTAATTACTCAACACAAAGCTGCTATTAGGACAATATCTAACTCTGGCCCCAGACATCACTCGGTACCCTTACTCAGATCTCTGAATATGTTAGATATTAAGTCACTGCACATCCTCTCATGTGTATTATACATATATAAAATTTGAACTGTAATGTCAATCCTGACCGTAAAAGCTTCCTTGAAGGTTGTAACAGAACCCATGAGCACCACACCAGAAACAAATACCTATTTGATATTAAAAGAGTACGACTTAATCAAACTAGAAATGCTTTACAAATCAAGAGACCCAGCATGTGGAATGACTTTCCCAATCATGTTAAAGACTGTACCTTTCCCAACCAATTTAAGATAAAAACTAAGTACTCCCTAATTAACTCTATGTAACTTACCTCTCCCCTAAATGTCAACCTATGTCAACTTTTTTAAACAATGCTGTTTGTTGACCAAATTGTATATTTGCTATTTTTTGGACATGTTCCCCCCCCCCTTTTTTTTGTATTTTCTCAACACAATTTATACTTTAATCTCAATTAGTATTAAGTTTTAGTCTTAGTGTTTTTCCTGCCCGAAACGCTTTGTGTAATAGTGGCTTTAGGCATTGTATGTACTAGCTCTATCTATAAATCCATCAATGTTTTGTATCTCACCTTGTATGTATGTACTTTACCTGAATAAATATTTATTTGATTTGATTTACTGACTTGACGAACATACGAAAATTACAAAGGTGTATGTAAGGAGTGAGGTACGCACTCCCCAATTAAATAAAAAAAAGTTGCACCCAAGTTAACTACATCAAAGGTCAGCGCCACCGGAGTGCAATGGTTTGCCTCGCCCTGGGAAAACAGCCTTTGTGGTCACAGTGTCTCCTGTGCCAGGTAAATAAACTAAGATATTCAAACATGCAACCCGGTCCTGACACGACTGGGTACCACCAGGCTCACAGCTATCTTTTATGTTAGTGACGCCCTCGAATTTAACTTTCCTTTAAAACATTGATTTTATTTGTTTTGGAGTTTATTATTGGTAAACTTGATACGAAGAATAATTTAAATACAATAAAGAAAATCAGGATGAGAGTTCATGACAATAGTGATAAGGAAAACACTGATTTCAATACTCACTGGTTGCATATTCAAATATTTAGCTAGTAAGTAGGAAGGAAAAATTAAATCACCATCCCACAGGGATTGCACAAGTAGTTCATTAACACTTTTCTTTATTATGCATCCCTCAGAGGGTACACAAACATAGGAATTTCACTTCATTTACATCGAAAGATGAATTAACTAGAGTGTTGGAGCAAAGCGTTTGTCCCACCTACAATTCTACCGTTTTCTGTCCGGCGTTTGCATTTTGATGAGGGACTTATCGAATCCTAAATTTTATTATCAATAAGAGCTACAATGATTTTATTTTTTATTTTTTTATTTATATATACAAAAGTTCTCCCATTCTTGTAAAGCCACTAGCACACACCGTTTCGAGTAGGTCCTTAATCCTAATTTTCCCTCCGAACACAACCCACTAAATCCTTTAACAACCAGGTACCCATTCACTGCTGGGTGAACATAGGCTACAGTTAGGGATTGGCACCCAGTAAATCCTCCCCGGCAGTCAAGCCAAAGTGCTTACGAAGTGCCGGGCGAGTGCCTTACCACTGCACTGCAAGGACTGTTCAATTAGGGACACTTGTGCTAGTGTGCACACAACAGCACACGGCACCGTGCATATTTGTCTCATTGTGACTGGTAATTAATACTAGCACTTGAAGTAAATTTAGCTTCTGTGTTGGCTTGCTTGCTTAATAAATCACAAACTTTTAGTTGTACCTGGACAGACTCCCTCATTTTTGAGAGCTGACTATGCAACTGAAAAAAAAATATTATTAATGCATTATATTCACAAGAATATATTTTGTGATGCGTTGTATGCCTTAAAAATTTTAATTTATCACAAATAATTATTTAAATCGTCACTTGTTTTTTCGAAGAAAATTCTGCAGTTTGTGAGGAACTGATGACGTATGGTTCATCTCTCAACACCTTTCCATAGTCGGGGAAAGGAAGCCAGTAAGTAGAAATATCAGGGTCACCTTATCTTACCTGGTGTCACCTTAGGCCATCTACTATTCAACCTCTCCCACGATGCAACCCATGTCAGCAGTGGTTCAACTTTTGAAAACGTATTTAATACAAGGTTAACAGAGGCATCAGATGAAAGGAAACGTGCCCAACCATTTCTGTTCTGACTGGGAATCGAACATGGGATATGCATACACATGATATTATAATTATAGGATATCCAAGCCTACCAAAGTGTAGGAGGAAGTGAGTGCAGGGTAGGGCATGATCATGGCCGATTTCCCCTTCCCCCCTCACCTCCACCAGTAGGGAAATTAACGACGTAGAGGGTCCCCTCAATCGGTGGAGATAGAGGACAGATGGATGAGTGTGCTTAATCGCCTGCAAATCGTGAAGGTGTGGGGCGATACGTGTGTGGGTGGGTGACTGTTTACCTCGAGATTGATATTGACGAGGATCCCTTCCATTCTGAGAATGTGAAGACAGATGGATGACGTGTGACCGTGTCAGGTGAGCATAATCGATGCACTTCGGGATGGTATAGACATGCAAATGCACATCACACACACTCGCGCTATTCTCGGCATGAGGAAGATTGAATGTTTTCTTTATTATGCACCCCATACCCACACCGTGGTGTGTCTTAGCAGTTTAAACAGTCGTATTTTGTACATAGTAAACTTCGATGACCCTGTGTGATATTCCGGCCGTGGTCATATAGACGCGGAAGAGATTGTGTAAGGTCAACTATATTTATTATAGACTCAAGCTCTTTCACCATGTCTTACTAGTTTTAAACAGTCGTATTTTGTACGTAGTAAACTCCAATTCTTTCTAGTGTAATAATTCATAGTTATATGATTAGGATTACCTAAGAGGTTGATTTTTACCTCTAGTCACAGATCCTTAGGTTCCATAATCAGGGATAAATATGATGAGTATTACTTAGATGTATTGAGCTTGCTCTGAGCTACCATGGGGTATGGTTGTTTCGCCTGGCCCTCCATTTGTTGTCAACCCGGCATGATGTGGGGTCCTTGGTATAGATGCTGACGTGGCCTGAGTGAAGTGATTTACAGATGGGCCCCCGGGGCCGTGTTGACCGGCAGCATGGGGGTGCCTGTACGCCCCATCATCAGGCATTATTCTATTGGCCTGGAATTTTCCGGCAACGCTTCCTACCTGGTGGTCAAAGTTGTGATTCTGGCCATGTTATGTGTTCTCGTGGAGGCCGTGTGGTGTACAGCTGCTTGCTGGTAGGCGAGTGATTGTGAAGTTTGGCTCCTCGGAGGTCTACCATAACGTTATGGGGTGCTATGATGGGTGCTCCTTCGTTCTTCTTGATGGCGGTGGATCCGTGACTTTCTCCGATCGTTGTGGTACTACGTCATATGTGGCGGTACATGAAGCTCCCTTCGAGTTCCCTTGCGACCTCCTGCATCGGTACTTTGCCCGTTTTTGGCGAGTGCTTCATATACAGATGAACGACGTCTCCTCCGGGAGGTTGAAGGGTGTCTCGTGTGGAACATGCACTCTCACCATGCACCTCAGAACTCCTTTTCTGTCATCAGTCATGCTGATGGGTCACTCTCTTTATGTGTTTCATGCAGACTAGCCCCGGACTTGTTTCCGGTGCGGACTATCAGGCCCCTCTTCCGGGAGGAAGATTTTCCCTCATTGGAGGCCTCAGACCAGTCTCTAGGTGCTTGTGTCATGTGTGTTGATTCCCGGCTGTCTGGTGTCCCATCGCTGGGTTCTGTGGCTCCCGGATGTGGATGTGTATGGTGGTGTGGGTGTCGAGGGGGCGGTTGGTGCAGCCCTGCTCCCACTGCCGACTTCCTTGCCTCGGCTATCCCTGCCTCAGCCGCCTCGGCCGTTCTCGCCCAAGCCGTCTCCGCCTCAGCTGCCCCTGCCTGCCCCATCCCCGGATGTGGTGTCTTCTGTCGCTCTGGCTGTACGCGAGGAGGCTGTTTCCTGTAGTGTGTGGTCCAGTGTCCCCGAGTGTAGAAGCCGCAGTTCTCAGGGATCGTGTTTTAAAGGCACGTCCACTGGAGGGTTCTGCTGTGGTGGAGGATGATGGGAGTGATAGCTCAGACGACTGGCGGCCTGTCTCAAAGCGATCGAGGCAGGTTCGGAGTGTACCTCCGCTTCGTGGTGAGACTTGGGTGGAGGCAGGGGAATATGATGCTCCAGCGTTCCCCATCGTAGGTGATGGGGCTGTGGGAGGCTCTGAGTTGCTCCCTGTGCCCTCTTCACCTGTGTCCCCTCCCCGTGTGCCTCCTGATGGGGGTTCCCCACAGTGGAGGGGGTGGTCCTCCCTCCTGAGATGGATGTTGATGGACGGGAACTTGCGATGGTCTTCAAGAAGGATGCGTGCCGTGGAGGATCTGTGCCTGTGCCCACGCCCAAGGATGTTGTTCGGAGTGTGTCCCCTGTGGTGTCCCCCTCTGTGGTGCCGCCTCCCATGGTGTCACCCATTGTTTTGCCGCCCTCCAAGTGGCCGCCCCCTTCCAGGGGAGGGGGGCGGTTGCCTCGTTTGGGGGTGCCGTGACGGGTGCTACTGGGGTAGTCGAGGCCCTGTCTGAGGGTCCGGGTGAAGCCGGTCCTCGCTTGCTCGTCCACTGGCTGGGTTCCTCGGGTCTGTGCCTTCATCTCCAGTATTCCTGATTTTATGCCGCGACGTATTGCGCTGAGTGGGCTTCCTGTTCCTGAGGATTTATGGATTATGTAGGAGACATTCTGTCTGCATTTTCCGAAAAGCGATTTTCCTCACAAATATGAGTAAGCTTGGCGTTCTTGCTTCCTTGCTTGTGTGCTGCAGTGTATCCTTCATGCCTGTACTTTGTACCTTTGTCTTGCTTGTCGTGTGTTTTCTCCATGTGTTATATGTTTTGTTTTTTGTGTCTTCCCCCTGTGGTCTCTCTGGCCTGTTTTGTCTCCTTGTTTTCAGTGTCAAGTCATGTGTATGTTTCTTGTGTGTATTGTTGCCTGTATGTTTTTTCCTGTGTGTTCTAAGCTTTGCTCAAGGTGAAGGGTTTCTGTGTTTTGTAATGTTGTACATTGTATTTTGTATGTAGTTTATTGTATTTTGGCTATTATCTTTGTATATTGTTTATTGTTTGTTTGGTGTTAATGTGCTTATATTTTTGTTCTTTTGGCCCAGTTTGGGTCTTGTTCCTGTAAGGTGTTGACGTGATGGTTCTAATTATATTTATTGTATTGTCTTTATTGAAATATTTTTATAAATAACAAAACTTAGATATAGTGTATTGGGCTACTTGCACTGGGCTACACATGCCGCCATCCACCACAGTGTTCTAATCATCTTGATCCTCCACCACTATACCTCATCACCACGATCCTCAACCAGCTACAAGGACCACCTACAGCCTACAGCGCCACTTACCAACACCACCTACAGCACCACTTACCACCCCTGCCAACTACAACCACTTTTTAGCAATACCTGACAACACTTGTCACCGCCCTCGCGTCCCAGACACTAGCAAGACACCACCCTCGACAGCTAATGAGCTCGCTTGACCTTCGACCCTGTCCTCGGGCGTAACCATACATTCCATCAAAATTGGAATTTGGATGGAAGAGTAATAATACCACAACAGTCTTATTACTTGCAATATTTACTGGGCTATGTTACTGTAAAATAACTAAATTATCTAGTCCATCAAAACTGTTTTGCATGTAAAGCTTACCATCTTAAACGTATAATGTCTTATCAATTTTACTAAATCAATCGATCTATACATTCCAACTCAGCTATTTAACCTACATGATTGTGTATGCTCTATAATTTGCTGTAATTAAAATTCACCCATTTTTCGGGAGAGTGTCAAGACCCCCTGGAGAGGATGGTCAGATTAGCGGGAGTGGGAGAGCGTGTGCCCAGCTGGTAGAGAGGGCGGCGCACGACTGGTTAACCAGTAATGTGGGTGAGCAGAAGGATGAGAGCGTGGATGAGTGAGGGTACTCGCCTACCAGTACCTACCTAACACCCTATATGAGGCATTCACGATGCGTACTTACCTAATAGGCCATACAATTCTGAAGATTAATTTTTCCTCCCTTACATCATACTTTGTTCAATATTTCAACACTGATAAGATGTGGTTCTCTGCTATGTCTTTATTTTCAGTGTAAGTTGAAAATAATCCTTAAAGGAGAGGCAAGGGGGGGGGGGGGAGCAATAGCATATTAAAATGATTTAAGCTAACTTTATACAGTTCAACACACCAAACAGTTGTTCTGTTTCATTGCTCCCATCAAATAGAGTTTGCATCTACCCAACTCCCATGTGTGCATCTTCTGTCTTACCAATTCTACTATATCATTCAACTATACCTTCCAACTCAACTATTTTAAACTTCAGGTTTTGTGTTTACTCTCCATTATGCAGTAATTGTAATTTCCCCATCTCACCTTTTATTAAGTTAAACTTTTACCAAGACGCTCACTTGGAGGACACACCATTGTTCAGCTGGAGGAGGAGGAGGAGGAGGAGGGAGGGTTGCCAGGTGGGGAAATAATTGTTTAATTTCGTAGGATAGATAATATCATTTAGTTTTTGTTCTAGTGTGTATGTTTATTCGTATGTTCGTACCCAATTGAAGAAGACTGATGGTGGCAGTAGAGAAGTGGAAATATTCGGTAATAGCAAAATAGGATTTTATGTGAAGTTAGTGTTTATGAATATATTTTGCAAACAAATATTTAACGGATATTTACTGTTATTTTTTTTATTTTGTTCAATTTGCTCTGATTGACCATTTCAACTATTTTTTTTATTCCACAGGTGGGTACAGGAACAGACGTCTTCTGAGTCATGTAAGCAGGCTGAGAGCCATCGCTTCCCAGAGCTTATGGTAAGCCTTACCCACTATGAGTAGTTTACATCTGGAATACCACCCACTAATCGTTTAACAACTAGGTACACAGTGCTGGCTGAGCAAAGGAGTACAGTTAACGATTGGCGCCTAATCAATTCTCCCCGGCCACGATGCGAAAATTTGTTCTATTTGTTAATAAAACCTTGTGAGAATCAACTATTTATTTTCTAAACATATTTATAAATGCGTGACTCGTCAGCCAGCCACAATTGTCTTAGCCCAAGAACTGTGCTGGCAACATTACGAGCAAGAACTGTGCTGTCAACTTTGCATGCAAGAAGTGTGCTGTGAACATTGAATGATTGAGCTGCTCTGAGTACTGTACTTACAAATCACGGTTACATTGCAAGTCGGTGGTCGGTGGGTAAATCTGAAGGAATGGTACAAAACCTGTACTGGCCTTGTCTGTGAAACAAACACCGTACTGGTACTCGATCGAGGTCGCAACCCACAACAGTGTGGTTGACTTGCACAATCACGAGGCTCCCCAGTGTGTGGAAAATTCCACTCATGTTAATATTATTATTATCTACGGAATGTATTATTCCATATCATATTTATATATCAGAATCATATAATATTCATTATCTATTCATCATATCTACTGTATCTTCATAAGCATCCTTCATGACCATTTGGTCAAGTTCACTGTGATAGTTTGAGAATAATAGAATATGAAATGGCAACGAAGAATTGAGCTCGGAAAATTTCTAAAAATTTCTTTAGTTCATTTAACCTTTATTCTTGTCGTGATATTCAATTAGGTCGCCTGAGGAAGGACTTGCTTAGCTAACGCACCAGTGTAGTAAGCAGCTCATTCCTCACTCAGGGACCATTTATGAACAATTGACTAGGCGCGAGCAAACGCCGAGACCCCAAAAAGTTGAAATCCTCTCCACTAGGCCGTCGATCTTCGCCATTCGCCGAAGCGAATCTAGCGAATAGGTCCTGGGCTCTCACAACAATAATTTATTATTGAGTGGTGCCGTATATATAGTCCAAAATTCAAGAATCAGTCTCAATTTAATAGTCGAGTGTGACAGTCCACTTGCAGGGTAATATAAATGTGTGGGGTGGAATGAAAAGACAGTGTTCAACATAACATAGTTTATTCAATAAAGTACTAATTACTACAACAAAAATCAAAAGAAATATAAATGACGTTTCTCAAAATCCCTCCTGTGACACTATCAATGACAGCTAGACACCAGCCCCTCGGATTGCATAATGAACTAACTCGAACATAAGGCGTGAACACAGAGGAACAAATCAAGCAAGACAATCTAATCTCTAATCACAAATATAACAATTGGCACGGTAGGCTATGAGAAACGTCTCCAATAACTTCCTATTTGTTCCCTATGTTTCTTGCAGCCTACACGTGCAATAGCAGTTGCAATGCAATCAAATTAGCAGCCTGTCAATGACACATCAATGACTAATGGGTTCACTGGCAGCTCCAGCAACCCTTCCTCAAATCAATCTTTACGTTAACACTTCGTCCCACGGACGATCAACAATCAATAACAATTTGATTTACATTAATAACAAAGTATCATTTACGTTAATCTAATAACTCTTACAACTATCACTAGTAACGCGGAAATTGCACAACACGCTACCCGTCGAGCATTCAGTGAGTAAATCCCATTAATCCCTGTACTTCCAGACAGCTGATTAATCTCTTTACTTGTTACGTTAATTTACGTTATCGGTTACTATCACTCAACGATGGTAAACTCTGATTTCACAATGTCCAAAGTGCTAAGAGAACGGTAATCACTCGCGATTACCCTTAGAGCAATTAATTACTATCCTCAAGATAAATAATTAATCAATTAAATACGCAACCTTTCACACTGGCTCAGCAATTTACATTAAGGTATGAATTCCATCTGAGCCTTCCATACTCAGACCAATTCAGGTGATTAAGGACGCTAATCACCACGTTTACGTTATTCTAAAATGACGTTCCTCTTCCCACGAGTCAATCAAGTGCCGGTACTTCCGCACAGATAAATAACGACGTCACGTTAATGGAACA
This sequence comes from Procambarus clarkii, assembly GCF_020424385.1. Lineage (NCBI taxonomy): Eukaryota > Metazoa > Arthropoda > Malacostraca > Decapoda > Cambaridae > Procambarus > Procambarus clarkii. Next base: position 10,505,714 of record NC_059623.1, read on the forward strand.
ATGGAGCCTTCGTGTGAGTCGATCAAACACAGATCGAAGTTAATTACTCTGACTTCCTGAAACACGTCAATTACCCGGCCCACTGACCGTTAATTACAACAGACAATACTCTAATTCTTATCTGGCTGATAGCTAGGCTACCCTGAGACAACCGTAGCTGCTTGGAGGAAAGTAATTAACCCAAACGTATCTTACTTTACTCGAATTGTTAAAGAACAAATTCTCTTAAAGCAATGGGTGTTACCTTGGTTACATTATATTAAATGAATCGCAATCACCTCACTGAATACTGGACATCAATGTCCTACCAGATAACAGAAAAATATAAAACCCAAGTACTCGTCTTCAGCCGAGTTCACCCACAACAATGATAATCACACTAACAAATCAGTGATATAAAATAACAATCCGGTTGCAATGACAATACTGCAAAACACTAGTAAATAACCCTCAGAGCGTGAACCCTCAAAAACACCGCCCCACAATGATTAACTGAACTGCAAAACACCCTGGTGATTGATCAACATTAGCAACAATCACCATCAATGACAACCCCTATGCAATAACACACACGGCATGTGCACTAAATCAAACTATATTAGTACACGCCCAACACTTACTTTCTGTTGCAAATGACCCCAGAGCTCTAATTACCACTTAGAACACTGGTCCACTCGTTGCAATCACCACAGTAAATAAGACACAATAACACTGGGCTTCGTGACACTACAATCATATGTATATATAATTACTGCTGGATTCGCCGCTCTGCTACCGGAGGGCGCTGACGTTCGGCCCGGGCTGTCAGTGTTGACCTGTACCTGCTGCGTGGTGGTCGTCTTGTTGACGGTGTGGTGCGGCCATTGGCCGGGGCCTGGCGGGTGTTATGGCGTCGACTAGTGGTGGCCGTGTTCGCCGGGTCGACACCGCCCGGCTTGATTTCTCGGCCCCCATTGACTGGCCCTTGGTGGAGGTTGCCCTTATGGACGTCATGCGTGTTGAGTACCAAGATCTCTACGGTGTTGAGAAGCTTTCCCCTACCCGGGTGGCGGTGACGTTCTCCTCGGCGCAGGTGTATCAGCTGTTTGTGCGTCGATGGGGTACACGGACGCATGTACTTCCAGGTTCTGCTGTGACGGTGGAGGTCTCCGATCCGTGGGGCCCCCTGACGTATGTGAGCGTTCATGGTGCGCCGGTGCAGTTTCCTGAGGAGGAGCTGTCCGCCGCGTTCCGTCGGTATGGTGAGGTGGTGGGGCAGCGTCATGCCTGTCTGCTTAGTGGGCGCCTGAAGGGGCTCCGTATGGGTGCCCGTACTTTGCGCATGCGGCTCTCTGGGGCTATTCCCTCTCGGGTGGCTGTGTGTGGGTTTTATGTGCGTGTGTTCTACCAGGGGCAGACTCGCTCCTGTTTCCGGTGTGGTGAGGTAGGCCATTTCGCTGCAGCTTGCCGGAGGGCGACCCGTGTGCAGTGGCCAGTGTGCTTCCCGAGGCCAGGGGCGGTGTTGATACTGTGTCTCCTGACGGCCAGCCTAGCGGTGTTCCTGATGCTGGTGCCGTGGCGCAGCCGCCTGCTGTCGCTTGTGCTGTGCCTCCTGTGGTTGCATTGGGCTCTTCTGTTCCTCGACGAAAGCGCGCTCCGAGGGATCGGTCGCACAGCAGGGGCCCCCCTGGGAAGAGGATCGAGGCTTCGGGTGGTGTGCCTTTGGCTGGTGCTCCTCCCTCCGCTTCTCCAGTGGTTCCTCCTCCCCCTTCGGAAGCGGGATCTGGGGATGAGCGGGGCATTGAGCGTGGTGTCGGGCTCGGGGCGGCGGAGGCAGTGGAAAAACTGTGGATAGTGTCCTCGACGCCTGGGGCGCCCTCTTCGCATGGTGTGTCTCCTGTGATTTTGAAGGCGGTTCCTGGCCGGTCGTCTTCCAGGGTGCGGCAGGGGGTTGAGCCTGGTGGTGTGGATGTGGCTCCCGCTGCGGGTGCGGTTGTGTCCCCTGGGAGACGCGTTGGGTTGGGGGTGTCCTGAGGTTCTCCCGATGGCGCCCTCTGTTGTCTGTGCGTCTTTGAATGTTCGTGGTTTGAATGATCTTGGGGTCCAGTTGGGCCTATTGGATGTTCTGCAGGAGCAGCGTGTGGATGTGGCTCTGATCCAGGAGCATAATGTTCGTGAGGTGTCTGTGCTGCAGTGTTTAAGTGCGCATTTTCATGTTGTGCTCAACCCGCCGAGGACGTCCTTCGGGGGGACGCTTATGTTGTTTTCTAGGAGGGCTTCCTTCTCCGTGCTTCACACGGAGATGGATGAAGATGGGCGGGTTTTGTTTGTGAGGGTTGAGTTTTTGGGGGTCGTTCTTCCGTTCCTGACGGTGTACGCCCCCTCGGGGGTGGCTCGCCGTCGGGAACGGGAGGAGTTTTTTCGGGTGGGGCTTCTCCCTTTCCTGCGTCATGATACGCAGAGTATGGTTTTTGGTGGTGATTTTAACTGTGTGACGAGTGCGCGGGACTGTAGTAGCGCCTGCCCGCAGAATGTCTCGGGTGCGCTGCTGGAGGTGGTGCGTTCTTGCGGTTTCAAGGATGCTGCTGTGCTCTATGGGGGCGAGTTGTCCTTTACTTTTGCTGCGCATGGGGCGCGTTCGCGGATTGATCGCGTGTATGTTACTAGCGGGGGGTGTTCTGTGTTTGCTTTCCACACTGTCCCGGTTGCTTTCTCGGACCATAGTCTCGTGGTAGTCCGGGTTGGTGTGCCCAGTCAGGTACGGGTCGGCGCGGGGTGGTGGAAGCTGAATTGTGGGTTGTTGCGTTCTCCGAGGGTTTGTGGGCAGTTTCGGGTTTGGTGGGTCGGGGTTCTCGCCCGGCGGTGTGATTTTCCTTCTGTTTTAGATTGGTGGGAGTGGTGTAAGGAGCAATGTCGGTTGTTTTTTCGGGTGGCTGCCAAACGTGAGGCTGCTGGAAGGTTTGGGTTGCTGCGGTTGTTCCAGGCGAGGCTTTCGCGGTTGTATGTGCGGTACAATGCTGGGATTGACTGTTTTAGGGAGATTGCGGAGTGTAAGGAGCGTATTTGTGGTTTGCGGAATGAGTGGGCCGAGGGTGTTCGTGTGCGTGCTCGTGTGAGTGAACGTGTTGACGGGGAACGGCTCTCTCCTTATCTTTTAGGGAAGGTGAAGGCTGTGCGGGACGGTGTTCTTTTTACGGCTCTGCAACGGCCGGATGGGTCTGTTGTTTCGGACACCGGTGGTGTGTTGCATTATGTGCGGCAAGAGTTGGTTGCGCTCTATGGGGAGGTGGTAGGGGACGACGCGATTGCGGAAGGTTTTTTGGGTGGTTGTGCTCCGGGGTTGTCTGCTGCTGATTGTGTTGGTTTGGAGGAAGATGTTTCGATGGGGGAGCTTTTCGGTGTGGTGAGGTCGTTTCGTTCCGGGAAGGTGCCTTCCTTCCCGGAACGTCTTCCTGTCGAGTTTTATGTTGCCTTTTGGGATGTGTTGGGTGATGTTCTTTTGGAGGTGGTCCGGACTTGCCTCCGGGGGTGCGTTCTGCCTGTATCTCAGTGCGTTGGGATTGTGCGGCTGCTCCCGAAGCCGGGCGATTTGCGGTTCTTCTCGAACTGGAGACCCATTACTTTGTTGAATGTGGACTATAAGATCCTGTCCAAGATTTTAGCTGGTCGGTGTCGCCGTGTGGTTGCGTCTGTGGTTTCCGTGGAACAGTTTTGTGGTGTTCCAGGTCGCTCGTTACTGCAGTGCAATGCGTTATTTCGGGATGTGCTTCTGTACGTGTCGGGCTCTCGCTTGTCTGCAGCGATGCTTTGCCTGGATTGGTCTAAGGCTTTTGACCGTGTTGCATTAGCTTTTGTTTTTCGTGTGTTAGAGAGGCTTGGTTTTCCGCCTTTGTTTGTTCGTTGGGTGCGTATGTTGTACGCTCAGTGTTGCAGTCGGGTTTGCATCAATGGGTTCTTGAGTGCTCCTTTCCCTGTCCGCCGTTCGGTGAGGCAGGGTTGTCCGCTTTCCATGCTCCTTTATGTGCTCTTTCAGGAGCCTTTTTTTCGGGCGGTCAAGGCTTGTGCGTTGATCCGTCCCCCCCGGCTGCCTTCTGATCTTCGGTTACCCATCTGCGGTTATGCGGATGATACCATCCTGTTCGTGGCCTCTGCTGGTTCTGTTCGGGCTGTCCAGGTCGTGGTTGAGAGGTTTGAGTTGGCCACTGGGGCCCAGGTCAATCGTGCCAAATCTGGTCTTATGGGTATCGGTGGGTGGTCCTCTCGCCTTGTGTGGGAGGGGTCTTGGTTTCTGGTGGTCTCCTCTCTGCGTGTTCTGGGGATCACCTGGTTCGCTTCTTACGAGAGATCTTTGGAATTTAATTGGGGTGCGGTTTCTCGTAGTGTTGGTGTTGCGGTTGGGTTGTTGGCTGCGCGCCCGTTAACAATTTATCAGCGGGCGTTGCTTGTTACTTGTAAAGTTCTGTCACGTGTCTGGTTCGTGGCTCGGTGTTTCCCCCTAGATCGCCGGCTGGCTCTGGGGTTGGAACGTCAGGTTTATAGGTACGTGTGGTGTGGTCGTTACCACCCGGTTCGTCGCTCGACGTTGGTGTTAGCAGTGCGGGAAGGTGGGGTTGGTATTCCTGATGTGTTTACCAGGGCTCGGGCGCTGTTCTGGGTCTCGTTGCGTCAGGGTTTAGCGTTGGGTGGGGGGCTCAATGCTTTGTGTATTTTTTATTGTTCGGTCCGGTTTAGTTTTTTGGTGGATTGCAGTGTTTGTCGGGAGGTGGCCTTTTGTACCCCTCCTGTTTACTCCTGGGCGGTAGACATTCTTCGGGCTGTCTGTCGTTGTCCGGGTTATGTCTCTCTCAGTGAAGGCGATTTATGGGGTTCTATTTTGTCGTGTTCAGCCGCGGGTGGAGTCTTTATTCCCGTGTTGGGATTGGGGGGAGGTGTGGGCGGCGTTAGGGGCGCGGTTTTTGGCACCGCAGCAGCGGGAGTTGTTGTTTCGCATGTTGCATTTGTCGTTGGCGACAAATGACTGGTTGTGCATGCTGGGTTTGCGTGCCTCTGACGCATGTGTCCACTGTGGTTTGCCTGAAACTCAGTTACATGTTTTCTATTTTTGTGAGAGGCTGAGTGGTTTGCTTGATTGGTTTCGTGCTGTGTTGGCCGTGGTTTGTGGGCCGGGATGTCGGGGTGGTTTTTTGCCGTTTTTGTTTTTGTCTTTTCCGCGGGGCTCTCGACGGGTGCGTAATACGCTCTGTCTTCTTGTCGCTGACTATGTGTATTGTGTGTGGGTTGGCCGGAGGGAGGGTTATGGGGTTGATAGGGTTTTGGGGTTTTTGAGAGGGCGCTTACGGTTCACCTGGTGGTGGCTGCAGCGTGCTTTTCCGGATGATTTTTGTGGTTGGTTTACTGGTGCGTATGTTCGTGGGGCTGCTTTTGAGTGATTGGTCGTGGGTTGGGCTCGTGGATGTTGGCTGTGGGTTGGTTGGGTGGGTCTTGTTCCGGTTTGTTTTCGGTCCCCGGTCCTCCGATGGGCCTCCTCGGCGGGGGTTGGGCGGGGTGTGTGTGTGTGTGTGTGTGTGGTTGTTTTGTTTCTGTTGTGGTTGCTCCTGTGGGTGTGTGTTTCGTTTGGGTGTGCTTGTGTGTGGGTGTGGTTTTTATGTTTTCCCTGGCTCCTGCGTGGGCCTTTTTGTTTGCCTTGTATGGGTTTTATGTTTTGTGCATTTTTGTTCTTTATGGTATGTATGCTTATGTGCTCCTATGTCTTTGGAGCGTGCCTCTTCTGTCTTTTGTGATTTTCTGTGTGGGGGTTGGGGTGCCCGGGTTATCCCAGCAAACAATTTTAGGTTGCCACAACATATCTGGAAAGTATTTGAAAGTATTGGAAACGTTTGTTTTATCGTATCAGATACGATATTGTGTGTGGACTTAAATAGGTTTCCAAAACTTATAACCAAGACATATGTATCTAACACTAATTTGAGATGTTGTGGCAACTTTACACTCCTAACATGAGTCATTCATAGTCCATTCATATACCAATATGAATCTCTTATGAAAGGTTTGAGCCAATAATCTGAACCCTTTTCACATCTTTGTGTTTAAAGTTAAATTTCTTGAAATTAAATTATATTTTATATTATATTATTTTTATTATATTTTATATTATATTATTATTTTCAATTTAAATATTAAAACCAATTTAAGGGTAAAAAAAATCTAATAATTTATATTTCTTTTATTATTTACTAACAATTATAATTATTTACTAACGGAGAGAGGGGAGGCTGTACGGCGGAGAGTGGCGGCTGTGGCGGACAGTGGCGGCGGTGGCGGATAGTGGCGGCGGGCGGACAGTGGCGGCGGTGGCGGACAGTGGCGGCGGGCGGACAGTGGCAGCTGTGGCGGATAGTGGCGGCGGGCGGACCGTGGCGGCTTTGGCGGCGGTGGTGGACAGTGGCGGCGGCGGGCGGGCGGACAGTGGCGGCGGCGGGCGGACAGTGGCGGCGGCGGGCGGACAGTGGCGGTGGTGGGCGGACAGTGGCGGCGGCGGGTGGACAGTGGCGGCGGCGGGCGGACAGTGGTGGCGGCGGGCGGACAGTGGTGGCGGCGGGCGGACAGTGGAGGCGGCGGGCGGACAGTGGTGGCGGCGGGCGGACAGTGGTGGCGGCGGGCGGACAGTGGAGGCGGCGGGCGGACAGTGGTGGCGGCGGGCGGACAGTGGTGGCGGCAGGCGGACAGTGGTGGCGGTGGCGGACAGTGGTGGCGGTGGCGGACAGTGGTGGCGGTGGCAGATAGTGGCAGCGGGCGGACAGTGGCGGGGGTGGCGGCGGGCGGACAGTGGCGTCTGGCGGATAGTGGCGGCGGGCGGACAGTGGCGGCGGGCGGACAGTGGCGGCGGGAGGATAGTGGCGGCGGTGGCGGATAGTGGCGGCGGTGGCGGACAGTGGCGGCGGGAGGACAGTGGCGGCGGGAGGACAGTGGCGGCGGTGGCGGCGGGCGGACAGTGGCGGCGGGCGGACAGTGGCGGCTGTGGCGGATAGTGGCGGCGGGCGGACCGTGGGGGCTTTGGCGGCGGTGGTGGACAGTGGCGGCGGGCGGACAGTGGCGGCGGCGGCGGGCGGACAGTGGAGGCGGCGGGCGGACAGTGGAGGCGGCGGGCGGACAGTGATGGAGGCGGGCGGACAGTGGTGGCGGCGGGCGGACAGTGGTGGCGGCAGGCGGACAGTGGTGGCGGTGGCAGATAGTGGTGGCGGTGGCGGACAGTCGCGGACAGTGGCGGACAGTGGCGGGCGGTGGCGGACAGTGACAGCGGTGGCGGACAGTGGCGGCGGTGGCGGACAGTGGCGGCGGTGGCGGACACTGGCGGCTGTGTCTGGCGATGGTGGCGGGCGGTGGCGGGTGGCGGCGTCTGTGATGAGTGGTGGCGGCTGGCGGTGGTGGGTGGTGGCGGCGGTGGTGGTGGGTGGTGGTGGCGGCAGTGGTGGTGGGTGGTGGTGGCGGCGGCGGCTGGTGGTGGTGGGTGGTGGCGGCGGTGGTGGTGGGTGGTGGCGGCGGCGGCGGGTGGTGGTGGTGGCGGCGGCGGCTGGTGGTGGTGGCGGCGGCGGCTGGTGGTGGTGGCGGCGGCGGCTGGTGGTGGTGGGTGGTTGCGGCGGCGGCTGGTGGTGGTGGGTGGTGGCGGCTGTGGTGGGTGGTGGCGGGCGGTGGCGGGCGGTGGCGGCGGCTGTGGTGGGTGGTGACGATCGGCGGTGGGGGGGGCTGGTGGCGGCTGGCGGTGGTGGCAGCTGGTGGCGGTGATGGCGGTTGGTGGTGGTGGCAGCTGGTGGCGGTGATGGCGGCTGGTGGAGGTGGTGGTGGCGGCTGGTGGTGGTGGCAGCTGGTGGCGGTGATGGCGGCTGGTGGTGGTGGCAGCTGGTGGCGGTGATGGCGGCTGGTGGTGGTGGCAGCTGGTGGCAGTGATGGCGGCTGGTGGTGGTGGTGGTGGCGGCGGCTGGTGGTGGTGGCAGCTGGTGGCGGTGATGGCAGCTGGTGGTGGTGGTGGTGGCGGCTGGTGGTGGTGGCAGCTGGTGGCGGTGATGGCGGCTGGTGGTGGTGGCAGCTGGTGGCGGTGATGGCGGCTGGTGGTGGTGGTGGTGGTGATGGCAGCTGGTGGCGGCTTGTGGCGGCTGGTGGTGGGTGGTGGTGGTGGGTGGTGGTGGCGGCTGTGGTGGGTGGTGGCGGTGGTGTCGGCGGCGGCTGTAGTGGGTGGTGGCGGCGGTGATGGGTGGTGGCGGCGGCGGTGATGGGTGGTGGCGGCGGCGGTGATGGGTGGTGGCGGCGGTGGTGGTGGGTGGTGGTGGCGGCGGCGGCTGGTGGTGGTGGGTGGTGGTGGTGGTGGGTGGTGGCGGCGGGTGGCGGTGGTGGGTGGCGGTGGCGGGTGGCGGCTGGTGGTGGGTGGTGGCGGCGGGTGGTGAGTGGCGGTGGCAGGTGGCGGCTGGTGGCGGGTGGTGGCGGCTGGTGGTGGGTGGTGGCGGCTGGTGGTGGGTGGTGGCGGCTGGTGGTGGGTGGCAGGTGGCGGCGGGTGGTGGGTGGTGGCGGCGGTGGCTGGTGGCGGGTGGCGGCTGGTGGTGGGTGGTGGCGGGTGGCGGCTGGTGGCGGGTGGCCGCTGGTGGCGGGTGGCGGCGGCTGGTGGCGGGTGGTGGCGGGTGGCGGCTGGTGGCGGCTGGTGGCGGGTGGCGGCTGGTGGTGGGTGGCGGCTGGTGGTGGGTGGCGGGTGGTGGGTGGCGGGTGGCGGCTGGTGGTGGGTGGCGGGTGGCGGCGGGTGGCGGCTGGTGGTGGGTGGTGGCGGCTGGTGGTGGCTGGTGGCGGCTGGTGGCGGGTGGCGGCTGGTGGTGGGTGGTGGCGGCGGGTGGTGAGTGGCGGTGGTGGGTGGCGGTGGCTGGTGGCGGGTGGCGGCTGGTGGCGGGTGGCGGCTGGTGGTGGCGGGTGGCGGCTGGTGGTGGGTGGTGGCGGCTGGTGGTGGGTGGTGGCGGCTGGTGGTGGGTGGTGGCGGGTGGCGGCTGGTGGTGGGTGGCGGGTGGCGGCGGGTGGTGGGTGGTGGCGGCGGGTGGTGAGTGGCGGTGGTGGGTGGCGGTGGCTGGTGGCGGGTGGCGGCTGGTGGTGGGTGGTGGTGGGTGGTGGCGGCGGGTGGTGAGTGGCGGTGGTGGGTGGCGGGTGGCGGCTGGTGGTGGGTGGCGGCGGGTGGCGGCTGGTGGTGGGTGGCGGCGGGTGGCGGCTGGTGGTGGGTGGCGGCGGGTGGCGGCGGGTGGCGGCTGGTGGTGGGTGGCGGCGGGTGGCGGCGGGTGGCGGGTGGCGGCGGGTGGCGGGTGGCGGCGGGTGGCGGCTGGTGGCGGGTGGTGGTGGGTGGTGGCGGCGGTGGCGGTGGCTGGTGGCGGGTGGCGGCTGGTGGCGGCGGGTGGCGGCTGGTGGCGGCTGGTGGCGGGTGGCAGCTGGTGGTGGGTGGTGGCGGCTGGTGGTGGGTGGTGGTGGGTGGCGGCTGGTGGTGGGTGGTGGCGGGTGGCGGCGGGTGGTGGGTGGCGGGTGGCGGCGGGTGGTGGGTGGTGGCGGTGGGTGGCGGTGGCTGGTGGCGGGTGGCGGCTGATGGTGGGCGGCGGGTGGCGGCTGGTGGCGGCCAGCTGGGACACACCCTTCACCACTGAAGGTCTGAGCACAACTAACCATATGTCTCTCTCACCCACCAGCCCAGTGTTGCCAGCTCGCGCTCTCAAAATGTTTCCTTCAAAGATTGTATATTATCTTTGAACAACAAGTTTGATTATCAAGGAAATAATGCATATATTATTGTCACATTAATACTGTGCAATATTTTATTACATTCCTGCTAAATAATTATAATTTGAAACAGGACAAAAAATCCAACATATATATAAAAACCAACATTAGAGATCACGAGGCCTAGGCCTCACCTGTGACCACACATCCTGCCTCCCTGGCCTGCTACCCTCTCACACCTCACACTCTTAACTCTCTCATAATCACTCTCACTCTCTTACTCTGTCACTCTTACTCTCTGTCACTCTTACTCTCTGTCACTCTTACTCTGTCACTCTTACTCTGTCACTCTTACTCTCTGTCACTCTTACTGTCACTCTTACTCTCTATCACTCTTACTCTCTGTCACTCTTACTCTCTGTCACTCTTACTCTGTCACTCTTACTCTGTCACTCTTACTCTCTGTCACTCTTACTCTCTGTCACTCTTACTCTCTGTCACTCTTACTCTCTGTCACTCTTACTCTGTCATTCTTACTCTCAGTCACCCTTACCCATTCATACTCACTCTCTCACTCTTACTCTCATACTCCTACTCTCAATTACTCTTACTCTCAATCACTCTTACTCCCAATCACTCCTACTCCCAATCACTCCTACTCTCAATCACTCCTACTCTCATTCTTACTCTTACTCTTACTCCCAATCACTCTTACTCTCAATCACTCTTATTCTCATTCTTACTCCTACTCTCACTCTTACTCTTACTCCCAATCACTCTTACTCTCAATCACTCTTACTCTCAATCACTCTTACTCTCATTCTTACTCTTACTCACTCTTACTCTCAATCACTCTTATTCTCATTCTTACTCCTACTCCCAATCACTCTTACTCCCAATCACTCTTACTCTCAATCACTCTTACTCCCAATCACTCTTACTCTCAATCACTCTTACTCTCAATCACTCTTACTCTCAATCACTCTTACTCTCATTCTTACTCTTACTCACTCTTACTCTCAATCACTCTTATTCTCATTCTTACTCCTACTCCCAATCACTCTTACTCTCAATCACTCTTACTCTCAATCACTTTTACTCTCAATCACTCTTACTCTCAATCACTCTTACTCTCACTAACTCTCAATCACTCTTACTCTCACTCTAACTCTCAATCACTCTTACGCACTATTACTCACTCTTTCTCTCAGTCATCCTTACTCACTCTCATACTCACTCTTACTCTGTCACTCTTACTCTCTGTCACTCTTACTCTCTGTCACTCTTACTCTCTGTCACTCTTACTCTCTGTCACTCTTACTCTGTCACTCTTACTCTGTCACTCTTACTCTCTGTCACTCTTACTCTCTGTCACTCTTACTCTCTATCACTCTTACTCTGTCATTCTTACTCTGTCACTCTTACTCACTCTCAGTCACCCTTACCCATTCATACTCACTCTCTCACTCTTACTCTCATACTCTTACTCTCAATTACTCTTACTCTCAATCACTCTTACTCCCAATCACTCCTACTCCCAATCACTCCTACTCTCAATCACTCCTACTCTCATTCTTACTCTTACTCTTACTCCCAATCACTCTTACTCTCAATCACTCTTATTCTCATTCTTACTCTTACTCTCACTCTTACTCTTACTCCCAATCACTCTTACTCCCAATCACTCTTACTCTCAATCACTCTTACTCTCAATCACTCTTACTCTCATTCTTACTCTTACTCTCAATCACTCTTATTCTCATTCTTACTCCTACTCCCAATCACTCTTACTCCCAATCACTCTTACTCTCAATCACTCTTACTCTCAATCACTCTTACTCTCAATCACTCTTACTCTCAATCACTCTAATTCTCAATCACTCTTACTCTCATACTCACCCTTACTCTCAATCACTTTACTCTCAATCACTTTACTCTCACTCTTACTCATTCTGTCACCCTTACTCACTCTCAGTCACTCTTACTTATACTCACTCTTACTCACACTTACACACTCTCTGGCACTCTCACTCACCTTCAGTCACTCTTACTCACTCTTACCCACTCTCGCTCACTCTTACTCACTCTAGTTAATAAGAACACGCCAATATAAGACAACAAAACGTTTTCAGATTCTTTCTCACCACTTTCCAGCAACTTTTATAATTTATATAAATTATCTTAGGGAATAATACATAAATTATATATTTAAACATGATATTAGTGTTTAGTGGAATGCATAAGGAGTCAAATTGTGTTAAAAAGAGCGATTTTTAGAAAATTTGGAAAACTACTTTTTTCTGTTCATATTATAACTAAATGGATTTTAAAGGTTTCACTCAGCCAATATATATCATTCACAATTTATTAATGAATTTTACAAAAAAACACCATAAATTTTATATTTAAACATGTAAAAACTATTTGTTTTACATTTGGAAGAAAATAATTGTAGAAAAACAATTTATAATTAAACCTTTGTGTTTGGATTTTTTGAGTAAAAGTTTCTCAAAGGCTCTCCTGCACCATTCTCAATGCAAATCATTCCCACACCTATGGGAAGAGATAGGCGAACGTTGTGTAGATGATTTGTGTTTGCTGGGATGTTTTGTCCTCCCCCCCCCCCCCCTTTTTCATGTACTACTGCTCCTGTGTTCTGAGTGTTTTTTTGCCATTACTGATTGTTATTTCTCTTTTTATGTGCCATGTACTTTGCCTTGTGCTATTTATGTATTATTTATCTGTTCTTTCTTGATTTGTGTTTTGTGTTCTGCCTTTGTATTATGTCTTTTTAATTATGCATGAGGAAACGGAGTAAGAAAAAAGAAATGTACTCAGTTATTTCTGTTTGACTTTCAATGTTCTGTATTTCCATGTTTTTTGTTTAATGTAGTTTTGTAATTTTGCCTCTTAGGGGTTTCGGAGGCCTGTTGTTCTGTACTTTTATGCACCTGTGTTTGGGTTGTTGGGCTGGGCTTGTATGTGCGTTCTCCTTTTGTATTTCTGTACTTAAGGTTGTGTGGATGTGCCTATGTTTTATGTTATTTCTATTGTGTGCTATTTATGTCATGTTCTGTTTTTTGTGGTACATACTGTCCCCGTTTCTGGGTTCTCTTTTTTTTTGTGCCTTGTGTCATGTGTTTTCTTTCTTGGTTTTTGTTGGGTATGTTTAGTGTATCCGTGGTTTACTTCCTTTGTTATATTGTCCTGTGTATGTTCATTACTTGTTTGTTCGGCGGGTGTCTGTTTTGTACATTGTGTATTCTTTTATATAAAAAAAAAAAAAAAAAAAAAAAAAAAAACTTAGAACACTGGTCCACTCGTTGCAATCACCACAGTAAATAAGACACAATAACACTGGGCTTCGTGACACTACAATCATATGTATATATAATTACTGCTGACACATGTAGCCTAAAGCTATCAAAACGTTAATGGGAACACTAAGGAGAACACAACTCCATAAATCACTTGGGTGAGTGATTTATTGATCCCACGGGCCGATAAACACTTCCGAGAATTTTACGTTACTCGACAGAGCGATGGCTGTCACTCCCAACAGCCTCGTCACTCACCACAATTCTACCAAAATTACGTTAACACTTCAGACACAATATATAATATAAATCACACTTGTCACGGCCCTGGGAGCACAACAAGAAAATAACCAATCTGGTATCACTCCACAATAATCAATTGCCAGGAATCCCTGACGTTACACACTGACACTAACCTGAGAGCTCAGTACTGGAATTCCACACCTGCAAGATTATATTACATGGAACGAAATCAACAACAATGATTGAATTATCAAAAATTCTACCAGCATGGAATATAATTATATTCTATGTAAACTTGTTCTCGTGTGTACCACACACACACACACTTGTACATCTGTCTACATAAGACCAAGTCCCACTGGACTGGCAAGATGTCAACAAAGGTGATACTCTCGCTACTCCACACTCCACTATCACCTCTACAGGTGCTCTTAGTGACAATGAGACGGAACACCTGACTTTGAATTCAGGCTTAGAGAATAATAAATCACCAGAATACACACAAGTATTTACTCATTTATACAGCTGGCCTCACACACTCACACAATTACCATACATCAGGCACCCAGCTGGCGTGGCTGCTCAAGGCCGTGGAGATGGCTAGAGCGGTCCTCATGTGGTATCGTTCGTACAAAGATGAATTGGCGCGTCTTTCGAACCCTCCCTCACAACACACGGCACGGTTCGTACCCCGACCCACCGGTGAAGAGGAATGTTTCTACCCAGTTGACGCGCACAACGTATAGCGTCTTACACAATCATGAGAAATCTACCTTAATCTCAGACACGAATTTCCCCGTTCCCATCGACTGCTACAGAGCACTAGCAAGAATTAGAACATCTATAATCACTGGAATGGGGACCCACGAGTCTGGTGCTTCTCGTATGCAAATTACCCACGATCCAAGATTTCTCTCACTCGTTCCCTATCTATGTACTCCTCGACGAGGACTCCAGTTGGATTCTGTCTGTGCAGCTGGCGGTCTTGGTGGAGGCGGCAGTGGAGAAGCTGAAGAGACAGTCACCACCACGTCGTCTCTGCCTCAAAAGAACCAATCAGAGAGAGGCACACAACGGCCTACCCTTCTCAACCAATCAGAGACTGTGTACCATAGTCCTAAGGCACTCCAAAATGGCCGACCAACATGGCGGCTCAAGATGAACGCCTGCCGTTGCCATGGTGACGATGCTGGAGCTAGCAGGAGGCCCACGCTCGCAATAGCATGCGGCCTGGCTGTTCCCGCCCAAATCTTGGTCTCCCTCAACTCTACACAGTAAAAGATGCTATTGCTATATCTCTACATGTCCACTGACGTGTTACTCCCGGCCCGGGTAACATTTCTGGAATGCTGATGACTGGGGCTCTCACATGAGCCCAAACACAAGATGTTTCGGGTACTGGTTACCACACTTAGGGCCGTGCACTTAACAAGTGCACTTAGCAAGTGTACTGGCCACCACAGGCAGAACACCATTGTAAGTGAGCTGGTGAACCATTCCCTCACATACACTATTGAGCTCAATGTCTCTTATTACATTGTACATGTGATCTCCAGAATCTAGAAGCTTCCAGGTAATCAAAAAATATTGCTGGAACCAAAGTTATAGCTTCCAGTGATGTAATCTCAAAATTTTTAATGAAGAACAAAAAATACTATCAAATACTGTTAATAATCATTAAATCCACTAAGTAATTATCTTGTGATATAACTTTATCATAATAATCAGTTTAAATAATGAAAATAATCATTATATAATCATTGCCGGCACCTCCACTGTGGAGGGGACGCCACCAGCAGACGCCGGTGAGCAGAACTGTGGAGAACCTGGCGGCCTCGTGTTTACATCCAGGAGTGCACTCATGTATTGGGCTGGAGACTCTTTTTTTCAGCAAGATATTTACCCACAAAATATTGATAATCTTCAGTGATAACTCCCTGAATACTGGGAGACAGTTTGCACCGTATAAAGGAACGAATTCCTGGTACATATATCCAAAATCAAGAGTGTGGAGGTCCACCGGCTAGTGAGGGACCCACCACCTCAGCCACCAAGTGGGACGCAACAACGTGCACTCCATATATGAACAAGCAATTAGAATCCTTATAGCAACGCTGTGACATCCAAATCATCATCATCAAGCTGCCATATTCATCATTATAATAGAGCTTTGTCTCAGCAAGAGAGACACCATCTGGCGGAGCCAGAGAAGCTCCACTTCTCAATTCAGGATGAATTATTAATTGTTTTAGAGCGTAGACTGACCAATTAGTATGCTTTATAACATTAATACATCTATATAGAAATTGAGAGTCGGTAGGCAGCGAGGCAACACATCATCAGTCCGTTCTGACCTACTCATGCAGTAACTGAGCGGATATAGCTCAAAATTCATAAATGTTGTGTATATAATTCTTTACAATAACTTATCATACATTTAATTGCCATATCCATTATCTTACTTTATCAAATTACCTTATTTTGTTGCTATTAATAATTTTTGTATGCAAATTTACATACACCTTGTGTGCAACAGCACATATATTCCTAGGACTAGGCTACAGTGTATAGTTCAGATCCTAGATCATGAACCTTACCAGTGCTTCCAGTCATAGAGATGTTTTATCTTATCCATGCAAATTACTAGCTAAATGTGTGGGTTTACCCACAGGAAAATTGTGTTCTGCAATTTATGAGCCAGATCAGCCTTAAGGTCACTACCTGCTGCAGCCCATTTCCACTATCAAAGTCACAGAGGAATGGACCTACAATCCAGCATAGGAACCTTGCATACAGCTAAGAGCTTTTGTGTTGCACTTTATTATAAATTTTAATATTATTTAATTTTAAATTCATGGTTCTAGTAACCACATTCGTTCCTATGTAATTCTCTTCTTCATCAAGAATCCTGGTATATTCCCCACACATTGATCGGCGTGTTTAAAGAGGAATAAGGTTTAGAAGAGGCGAGAGAGAGTGCGCCTTCAGTCATGAAACATCCACAAAAGGTGACCTGCCAGTAACGCACCTCTCTCGAAACAAAGAACGAAACACAAAATATTTTGAATATTAGTCCCCCTGAAAATCTGTATAGAAAACAACGATCACACACGACCTTGGGAGAACGAGCATGTAAATTAAATTTATTGTTTCTTAATTACAATTAGTACTTAACCTATAGCCAAATTGATATTAAAAAATTTTATAGTATAAAGGAAACAAAAAAAAAAATTAAAAATTTCTGTGATAATTTAAAAACATTTTTAGGTTTGTATAAAAGATCACAATTTTTTTTTTAAATATAAACTTTCAATTGATTATCTTGAGTTTTCCTGAGATGATATCGGGGCTTTTTTTTTAGTGTCCCCGCGGCCCGGTCCTCGACCAGGCCTCCACCCCCAGGAAGCAGCCCCGTGACAGCTGACTAACACCCAGGTACCTATTTTACTGCTAGGTAACAGGGGCATAGGGTGAAAGAAACTCTGCCCATTGTTTCTCGCCGGCGCCTGGGATTGAACCCAGGATCACAAATCCCGCGTGCTGTCCGCTCGGCCGACCGGCTCCCATATATATCTTTCATATGTATTAACTATGGCAAGTGCATTACAATTAAATTTTGAATATACTAACACTATATTATACTTTTATGTTAAAAATTAAGTAATAAGGTTTTGGTGGTCTCATTGCTACTGCGATTTGACGTATTGAGGCCCCAAGCCTGGCTAAAAAGGTGTGTATTGAGGGGCCCCTTCACCTCATGAGGGGTGAATTGAGGGCCCAAGGGGAGCCGATGCAGGGTGTATTGAGGGTTTAAGGGAGGGGGGTGAATTGAAGGCTCAAGGGGGGGTGTATTGAGGGCCCAAGAGAGGCTGATAAGGGGTGTATTGAGGGCCCAAGGGAGGCCGGTGAGGGGTGTATTGAGGAGCAAAAGGGAGGCTGATATGGGGTGTATTGAGGCCCCAAGGGAGGCTAATGAGGGGTGTATTGAGGGCCCAAGGGAGTGTGATAAGGGGTGTATTGAGAACCCAAGGGATGCTGATGAGGGGGTGTATTGAGGGCCCAAGGGAGGCTGATGAGAGGTGTATTGAGGGCTTAATTGAGACCGATGAAGGGTGTATTGAGGGCTAAAAGGAGTCCGATGAGGGGTGCCGAGTCAACCACCACTTGTAAAATGGGTATGTGGTGTCTCTACCACTCGTAGGATGGATATGGGTTACCCTATCATCTGTAGGATGGGTATGGGAGTCCACAACCACCTGTAGAATGGGTTCGGGGTTAACTACCACCTATAGAATGGGTATGAGGTCCACTCACACCTGTAGGATAGGTATTGGGTCCACTATCAACAGTAGGATAGGACAAAGGCCCAATACCGACAACAGAATGAGTATGGGGTACAGTACCGCTTACAGGATCGGAATGGGGTCTATTACCACCCACATGATGTGTATGAGCCCCACTACCACCCCACAGGATGGTTATTGGGTCCACTACCACCTGCCTGTTGGTTAGGTATGGGGTCCACTACCACCTGCCTGTTGGTTAGGTATGGGGTCCACTACCACCTGTTTGATGGGTAAGGGGTTCACACCACCTGTAGAATGGGTATGGGCCCACAACTGCCCAGAGGATGGGTATAGGTTCTACTTCCACCTGTAGGACGGGTATGGGGTCTCCTACCAACTGTAGTCTTTCGTTCACTACCAAATACACAGAGAAGAGTTTCAGTCTCATTTGTATGGATACCATCTCACATAGGAAGCGTACTCACTTGGCACAGATGTGCGCAAAGCAGCTTAAATTGCAAGTGATAATCCTGAAATTTAGTTGGATATGGGCATTCCAATCTCTGTTGTAAAAACTGCAACAGTTCAGGAAATTAGGGATAACAGGAGAGTAGTCAGTGACACTCAAAGGCCAGAAAGTACGAGCATAAAGAGCTATGCCATGTTTAAAACCGAGAATTATATGTATGGGCAGCATGAAACATCCACTAGACTGTGTGACATTGTAATTGCCAGAATTAAGCTGGGGATATCGATATCTATGGCAGGTGGCTACAGGTTTTACAGGTTTTACATGCTGTAGTTTGTAATATTCTCATCTCTGTCATTGATGTTTATGGCAAAAAGGGTTGGGCCCAAAACAGGGCCGTTTTAACAGCGTTATGGGCCCCTGACAAACCAGTGTGCTGGGGCTCCTATGTCAACCACTCACGGGACGAAAAAGTAAATGATCCATAATATTAAACACATATATATATTTTATTGGCACAACAAAACTGGTGCTTAAACATTAAAAACATGCTGTAGCGCAGCAATAACTAATCAACATGATAAACATTTGAACAATACAAAAGGCTTGAAAAACACAATAATACTCAGTAAGCTACACATTAGGTGGCCCAGTATGAAACATTTACGTTCCACTCAAAACATTACGTTATATTTCTGCTGAAAGTGTTATTCATCTAGAAATATATTTATATTAAATATTTATTATTTAGTCCCAAACCAGCAGGTAGGGTTGTATTATAGACGTGTGCTTGCAACAAGACCTAAATATTTAAACATTCTGCTTCCATAATGATCATGCCCTATGCTTGTGAGGCCCAAATGCTCCTGGGGCCCCGTGCAAGTGTCCATCGGGGCCATGCAGCAAGATGGTTTCGCCCCAAAATGAACCCCCTGTGGTATCCCACTTACCACATTTTCCCAATCGGATTCATTCCCCAGTTAACACCGCTCTTTGTCATCCACAAGATGGGGTATGGGGTCCACTACTGCCCGCAGGATGAGTATGGGGACCACTATCATACACAGGAAAGTATGGGATCCACTACCACCCACTGGATCGGTATATGGTCAACTGCCGCCCACCGGATAAATATTACGTCCACAGGATGGGTATGGGGTCCACTACCGCCCACAGGGTGGATATGTAGCTAAGTGATCCCCACTCACCGACGACTGTGACGACCACTGGCTTCAGATGGTAGAAAAAACTGGCTTCAAAACACGGTACACTGTAGCTAAGTGATCCCCACTCACTGACGACTGTGACGACCACTGACTTCAAACATGGTACACTGTAGCTAAGTGATCCTCATTCACTGACGACTGTGACGACCACTGGCCACAACACAGTAACTAAGTGATCGTCATTACTGACGACTGTGACGACCACTGGCCTCAGAACCAACCCGTTCTCGCACTTTCTTTAAATCAGTATTGACTTATTAAATACGTGCATATGAGACATACTAATTTATTGTGAATATTTTAGTTTACCTTAAAAAGATTCATAGAAAACACCGACCTTACCTAACCTTCTTAGTATATTGAGATAAGCATCTTATTGCTTCGTAATTTAAAATATTACTTAACCTATACCTATAATAGGTTAAAAAATTATTTTAATTACGAAGTAATAAGATGTTTATCTTAACATACTAGGAAGGTTAGGTAAGGTCGGTGTTTTCTATGAAGCTTTTCAAGGTAAACTAAAATATTCACAATAAATTAGTATGTCATATGTGCACTTATTTAATATGTCAATATTGACTTAAATTAAGTGCGAGAACGGGTTGTCAGAACACGGTACACTGTAGCTAAGTGATCCCCACTCACTGACGAACACTGGCCTCAGAACACGGAAGGTAAGTGATCCCTACTTACCAACGAGAGTTGCTGCAGATCACACAAGCAAGTAACCAGCACATTATATGAATAATTAACTAGTTATAAACTTTACTGCCTAATTCTGTTATTACACTCAAAGTTTTCTGTATTAGGACCAAGGAGAGAATTTTGTAAATAAAAGTTTCATGTATAAACAAAAAATTATAACTTCTATACAAATAAGATTATTATAAAAAAATTAAAATATTTTAAATTACTTAAAAGTTATTGGAAGATTTTGTTTTATAAATAGTATTAAATTCTTATATCAATATAGCAATACGTTAAGAATTAATTGTAATAAAGAAGCAATAAATGTTATTTACATACTATTCTTCCCACGCTTCCAAGGTAGTCTGTGGTCATTGTTTTCTATACAGCTTTTCAGGGAGACTAATATTCACAATATTTTGTGTTCATTCTTTGTCTAGAGAGGTGCGATGCTGGCAGATAACCTTTTGTGGATGTTTTATGACTGTAGGCGCACCCTCTCTCTCTCTTCTAAACCTTCTTCCGCTTTCATACACGCCGACCACTGGGGAGTCTCGTGATTGTGCGAGTCAACGCACAATCTGTTGTGGGTTGCAACCTCGGGGACCAGTACGGTGTTTGCTTTGTAGACGAGGCCAGGACAGGTTTTGTACCTGGCCTTCAGATTCACCCACTGAAACCCCAACTTGCAATGTTGCCGTGATTGGCTAGTACAGTACACAGAGCAGCTCAGTCAGTCTGCCAGAATGGTGCACAGTCTGCAGACGCTGCACTCTGGTGAGGCACAGATTGTCACCTTTGACTGTCTTTACATTCTACAATAGCACTAACATAGCACCAACAAACAACATCAAGACCAATGATATCATAAATTACTTTCTCGCCACCGTAGGCTGTCTATGACTGCTTCAAACCTGCCGCTCTTGACAAACTACAAGGCCATCTACCACCTCCGCTCACTATTGAGCAGTGAGCAAAATGCACAGTTCTTGCACATAATGTTGACAGCACAGTTCTTGCACGTAACATTGACAGCACAGTTCTTGCACGCAATATTGACAGCACAGTTCTTGCACGTAATATTGACAGCACAGTTCTTGCACGTAATGTTGACAGCACAGTTCTTGCACGTAATGTTGACAGCACAGTTCTTGCACGTAATGTTGACAGCACAGTTCTTGCACGTAATGTTGACAGCACAGTTCTTGCAAGTAATGTTGCCAGCACAGTTCTTGCACGTAATGTTGACAGCACAGTTCTTGCACGTAATGTTGACAGCACAGTTCTTGCACGTAATATTGACAGCACAGTTCTTGCACGTAATATTGACAGCACAGTTCTTACGCAATATTGACAGCACAGTTCTTGCACGTAATGTTGACAGCACAGTTCTTGCACGTAATATTGACAGCACAGTTCTTGCACGCAATATTGACAGCACAGTTCTTGCATGTAATGTTGACAGCACAGTTCTTGCACGTAATATTGACAGTACAGTTCTTGCAAGTAATGTTACCAGCACAGTTCTTGGGCTAAGACAATTGTGACTGGCTGGTGAGTCACATATTTCTAAATATGCCTGAAAACTAAATAGTTAATTCTCGCAAGTTATTATTCACAAACGTAACAAAGTTTCGCGTCGTGGCCATGGAGAATTGACTCTGAGCCAATCCTTAATTGTACTCCTCTGTTCATCCAGCGTTGTGTACCTAGTTGTTAAATGATTGGCGGGTGATAATCCATGGGAGGTTATCTTGAGATGATTTCGGGGCTTAGCGTTCCCGTGGGCCGGTCCTCGACCATGCCTCCATTTTGTTACACATCCTCAAGAAGCAGCCTTTAGCAGCTGTCTAACTCCCAGGTACTTATTAACTGCTACGTTAACAAGTGTATCAGGATTAAAGAAACTGTCCATTTGTTTCAGCCTCCACTGGGTATCGAACCCGGAACTTTAGGACTACGAATCCCGAGTGCTGTCCACTCAGCTGTCAGGCCCCGGTCAGGAAACTACACAGTGGGTAAGGCTTACCATAAGCTCTGGGAAGCGACGGCTCTCAGCCTGCTAACATGGCTCAGCAGACGTCTGTTCCTGTACCCAACTGTGGTATAAAAAAATAAAAGCTTAAATGGAATAGTTAATCAGAGCAAATCGAAAAACCATACAAAAAAATAATAATAAATAAATAATCCGTTAGATATTTATATTTGCAAACTAAATTCATAAACATTAACTATTCATGCAAGTTCCTTTCTTGTTATTAACATAATATTTTCACTTGTCTACTGCAGCGATCAGTCATCTTCAATTGGATACGTACATTACGAACGAACCTACATTCAAGAAACAAACCTAAATAATATTATTTATCTTACGAAATTAAATCATTATTTCCACATATGGCAACCCTCCCTAATCATCTTCCTCCTCCTCCTCCAGCTGAACATTGGTGTCAGGTGGTCACTCCCCTTAATGCAACACACGTCAGCAGATACCTAACTCCCAAGTGTAGCTATTCACTACAAGGCGAACAGTGGTATCAGGTGAAGAAGACCGTTGCCCAAGCACTCATGTCCTGCCCCGGCAAATAAACCCGGGACCTTTTGGCTGTGACCCAAATGGGCTTACGTTTAAGCACTATCCTGACTGTTAATCCTATTTAAATACTAGCTGTACCCGGCCACAGGTTGCTGTGACTCAGCAATGCATGCACAGTGCTGAGGCACAGCAATCCTCCCCTGTCCCCCTGTCCTCCCCACCATTCCACCCTCCCACGTCTCCTCGTCATCCCAACCATTCCCCACTTCCCCGTCCCCTCATCCTCCCCACTATTCCTCCTCCTCCATCCCCTCGTCCTCCCCACCATTCCCCCTCCCCCGTCCTCTCGTCCTCCCCCACCTTCCCACCACCCCATTGTCCTTTTGTCCTCCTCGTCATTCTCTATTACCCCATCCCCTGGTCCTTCTCACCATGCCACACTGAGACAGAATTGGAAGGGGGGACATGATCACCACATTCAAGATTCTCAAGGGAATCAACAGGGTTGATAAAGACAGGCTATTTAACACATGGGGCACACGCACTAGGGGACACAGGTGGAAACTGAGTGCCCAAATGAGCCACATAGATATTAGAAAGAACTTTTTTAGTGTCAGAGTGGTTGACAAATGGAATGCATTAGGAAGTGATGTGGTGGAGGCTGACTCCATACACAGCAGTTTCAAGTGTAGATATGATAGAGCCCAGTAGGCTCAGGAACCTGTACACCTGTTGATTGACGGTTGAGAGGCAGGACCAAAGAGCCAGAGCTCAACCCCTGCAAGCACAACTAGGTGAGTACACTCCCCTGTCCACTCATCCTCTCCACCATTACCCCGCCGCCCCGTCCTCGCGTCCTCCTCACAATCCCCCACTTCCCAGTTTCCTTGTTGTCCCCACCAATCTCCACTTCCCCATCCCATCGTCCCCCACTAGCCAGTCCTCTCATCCTCCCCACCCCAGTCCCCTCATCCTCCCCACAATCCCCCAATCATGTCCCCTCGTCCTCCACACCATTCCCCACTCCTTTCCCCTCGTCCATTCCCCACTCCCTCTCCTGATGTGTTCCCAATTGATCTGATGTTCCTATCAGAAAAATGGGAACATCAACTGATCTGATGTTCCCATCACTGAAAAATAAGTAGAACAGTTAAAAAAAAACGAAATGAAAAAAATTAAAAAGAAAATTATAAAATAAACTATACCAACAAAATGAACAGTATGGTAAACAACACAGCTCAATTCCAATGCAATGTCACACAAAATAATTAAATAAAAATGAAAAAAATCGAAATATATGAAAAATAAATTTATCAATGTAATCAGAAACATTGAAATGGAATCGTAACATATTTAGTATAGCGTGTGTTGCTATTACGTGCAACAGATGGCGCTATTTTTCAAAAAAAGGCTTGTTCTTACCTATCACAGGTGTGGCATCTATACAGTAGGCATATAATAACCCGCGTGTATGCGAATGGAACATTGTGTCAAAATTTCAAAGTAATTGGTAAAGAACTTTCGGAGATTACAGCTTGTGTTGCTTTAACGTCCAACAGATGGAGCTGTTTAAAAAACAAAACAAACAAATTTTTTCCTGTCACAAATGAGGCATGTATATAGGAGATATATAAAAACACGCCCCTATTTGAATGCAACGTTGTGTCAAAATTTCAAATCAATAAGTAAAGAGGTTTCGAAAATTTTCCTCGCACGAAAAAAAAGTTTTTCAGAAGAAGCATGTTTTTCCCCATCACAGACGTGACATTTACATGGTATGTATATAAAAACGCACTCGGATGCGAATGGAACGTTGTGTCAAAATTTCAAAGCAATCAGTGAAGAATTTTCGGAGATTAGCGATTTTGAACAAAAGAACATTTACATTTTTATTTATAAAGGTACACACTTGTAGCATGCGGACAGAATTTGGCAGTCGTACATTTGGAACAGCTGGTGATTCTTATCGTTTCTCGGCTAAGTATCTGATATGATCCTTATATAGAATCCCTTATATAGAATAAATATCGTTATCTATAAATATGATTCCTTATATAAAATTTGATACTTATATAGAATCCCTGACATTTAACCAGTTTTTGGATCATGGGGGGGAAGTGCTATAAGGTCTTGCTCTAACTTTGTTTTGGGTGACTTGGAATTGCAATGCCTCTAGGATCGGATTATGTATTAGCGTATTAGATTATGTATTAGAGATAAGACCTACCATTAATGTATATTGGCTTACTGTGAATATATAGCTCTTGAAATGGAACATTCTCTGTAACTAGCTGACATTGTAATTATAAGGAATAAAGGATAGATGATATTGTTAATGTAATAATCTCCATTGAGGTCTGAAAAAGACCTTTTTGTGCCCTCAGTAATCTTTTTTGTTCTACTGCTCACAGGATGAGTAATGGGTGCACAATAAACTAGCCACCTTCGGCGGCAACAATCAAATTTAGTCTCCCTGAGGGGAGACATAATATTATCGTTATATAAAGTATATAAAATATTATATGTGCATAGTCCAAAATGTATTTCATTAGCAAAACTACTATTTAGAGGAGTCACATGTAGGAAAGTACAAAATACGCAATGTTTTCTTTGTTTCATTTTAAATTATTGTAAATAATTGATATCCATGTAAATTCATCCCCTATTTCTCTCGTAAGAGTTCTGTTAGCACTTAAAAGATCCCACTTATCTACGACAGATAAGTTTTGTATGAGCAACTCTCCAGAGATTCTGTCACTAACCCCTTAACTGCGCGGCCTCCAAATATGACACCCCCACCCCCCACCCCCCTCAGTGTGCAGGAAATAAAATCTCTGGGAAAAAAATCTTTTCTGTTTGAAAGTGTCAAAAACCGTTCCGTGAGTAGGGGTATAGTAACAGACGGTCGAAATTTTACGTACTTTGGCTGCTATGGGGTCCGTAAGTTCGTGTGTGATGTCATCATTCCATGGTCGCCCGTGGCATTCGCTCCCATGGCCGGTAGGGCGCTTGGGCCGGATGCGCGAGTTGCTCCTAATATATATTTTGTAATTTTCTGCGCACAGTTCCAAATACATTTTATATGTTTTTACGTGCCAATCCTATGTATAATGAACACGTACACTATATTATGGCAGTAGAACTTTCGTACTGTCCGAAGACACTGTGTTACATGCATGACACATGAGTACACATATTTCCATTGTATCATGCTAATTTATGTATATATACAGTCTATTTACACCCTATACATTATCACATACTATGTACATTCACCATCAACACACTCAGAACTCCGCGAGTGTCAGCTGCCACACCCTCACTCCTCCAACATCCTACTCGCCAACATTGCTCCTCCCACCATACTGTTATTGTTTGTATTACACTATTTACACATGTTATGTATACCTATCTACATGTTTTATTCACCAGAACTCCTCTTTTCCCTCTCCTTCTCCCCTCCTTTCCTTCTCCCTCTCCCCTCCTTCCTTCTCCCCTCCCCTTGGCCGTCATTCGTCTCCTCTCCTCTTCCTCCCCCCCCCCTGTCGCCCATTTGTCAGGGTCAAGAGGTTGACCTGAGGGTAGGGTGGTCTTGGATACCTTGGCTTCTCCCACTCAACTTCCCCCTCTCATCCCCTCTCTTTCCCTCTCATTCCCTCTCTTTCCCTCTCAGCAGCGGCCTTCCCCATACGAGGCAGAGTCAAATGTCCCTACTCGCTATCTTAGAGGAGACAGGCTTGAACATAATTTATCAGTTTTGTAAACATTGCTCGCAGGTACCTGGGCTCCATAGATGCACCTTGTCCCCCTTCTCTTTAGCTGGGGGGAGCTGACTCAATCTTCAGGAATTCATGTAGCTTTCCACGACAGATCAGTGAAGGTGATTGGCCTGAGATAAGGGTCAAGTCCTTATTGGCCCTAGAGAGCCAGACCTCAGGCCTACGTGTTAAATGGTTGGCCATTGCCAAAATAATGGGTGGAGCCCTGGGGCTGTAGTAGATGGTGGGAGGAGTAATCCTTCCCAGCAATAAGCTGGTAAAACAAAATTTCATCAGTGTGTCTTGGGAGTGTATTAGGAACAGGGCCGCACGCCCGTATCCTCGGGGCTGAGGGCAGCCATCAACATCGTGGCCGTAGTGCGGGTATTTAAGGTATAGTAGCACTTGAGTTTCGTGCCCTCAATAAATATCCATTGTGCCTCTAGGGAAAATAGAATAGGTGATGTGTTCAAATTGTCTTAATTTACATGCTTCATAAAATAAATTGTATAGCTTGTCCAGTGGTATTCACTTAACTCCCCTTTGATATATTTTGCTACTTTGTCATTTTTAGGTGTTGTATTGGAAGCCCCCCAGGTTCTCCTAACAATTAATCGATACTAAAGTTGCCCTTGGATTCAAATTAGTAACGTACATTACACAAACTAATTTTCCAAATGCAAGTAAGCCGGTATTGTGTCCAAACTTTACAGTGGCCACCGTACACTACTTGAGAAATCACACAGCAGCCAGCAGACGACGCTACGATTACGTCACCTCCCTCACCAAAATAGCTTCTCCC
The DNA here is from genome assembly GCF_020424385.1 of Procambarus clarkii. Taxonomy (NCBI): domain Eukaryota; kingdom Metazoa; phylum Arthropoda; class Malacostraca; order Decapoda; family Cambaridae; genus Procambarus; species Procambarus clarkii. Next base: position 10,532,755 of record NC_059623.1, read on the forward strand.
AACATACTCCTGTTGCTGTTACTACACTATATACACACACATTGTATATACCCATGTACAAATGTGTTCACCTTAGCGAACCTCTAAGCTAGTATGATGAGCAAAACAAGAGTGGCTGCCACACACAGTGAGGCTACCTTGATTCTCTCCCTCGCTCCCTCACCACAATTCCTCCTCCCACAATACTACGCACAGTGCTTATTATCACCACTATCCTGCTGTTATCACAATACTGATCACTAAATCCTGTAAATACATAACTGACCACAAGTTTATTTTGTAAACGAAACTAAGAAGTCGTTTGAAGATTCCTAGATGGACGAAATAATGCTGTAGTGCTGTGGCTAGGGCTATGAACATCGTGAACAGCATTGCATCACTAATATTTGAACATTGTACACAGTCATTATCACACTCAGGTTCTTCTGTAATACTATCATGGCTAAGTATACAAGTTATATATATTTTTTGACATTATTAGGCGATGCTGTGGTCACAAGCTGAACAGCGGTGCTGTGAGCTCATGCAGCGTACGCCACCCTTGGTTGCTCACTCAGTACTGACGCTCTCACACCCGAGAATGTGGACCACAATTTTTGTTAAAGATGGCGTCTGTTTACAGGAGCCCTGAGGAAGCTGATGTGAACCCCATGTAGCCGCGGGAGTTTTGAATGGAACGTGAAAAATACAAATACCCGGAGGCAAGTAGTGCACCCCAGACGTTGGCCTGCCGGCGGTTGTGCAGTTATAGGGCTAATCAAGGTAATTTCTCGCTTGACTATGACCGAAGGCTTAGTATCACCGATATTTGGCGAATCTACAGGCACTGATAATACACCGTTCCACCCCAATATGGGTCGGGGTTCATCGACGTTATAGTTGTTTAATTACGCTCACTAATTCACACCAACAGTCTACATTTAAAAGGCATTCATGTTATGTGTCAATATTATCAGGGCTCTTAATTGTGAATGATCAGAGTATGGGAAAGTAGATACGTCTATATTTTATCTGCTCTTGATACAACGATCAGGATATTGGCGCCGCAGGAATGTATACTCATCTAAACTTTGGGTTAGGTGCAGCAGATTTTTTTCCTCATTTTTTTACTTTTAAACAGTAAAACATGAAGAGAAAGGCTATGTGGCACAAGTTCACTGAGAGAGCTAAATGTATCTCAAGGAGTTGAAGGAGCTTCAGCTATTATCACTCTCCTCTTTCACACTGATAACAAAATACAAAATATTTCACACATATCGTGTTATAAATACAAGATATTTATAACAAGATAGTAAACAAAGAGACAAGCCAATCAAGTGGAATGGACAACAAGAAACAAATTAAGACTGTCAAGGCAAATTTCGTAATCAGCTTCTAAAGGAAAAGAACGAGAAAACCTATTGAATTAAATAGTTATTGTTTTTCCTGGCCAGAAGCTGGAAAGACAGGCAGACAAACTAATGCTCGCTTGACACTGTTGCAAGTACTTTCTACCATTTGAGTACAGTCCTCTCCAGAGTTGTCTGTCCTTCTTGTCATTGTATTTCGCAGACGCAATTATTGAATGTTGAGGCAGATGACCATGTAGCGCAATTGACTAGCATCCTGGTGACGAAGGTTAATCGTTAGCAAAGGAAAACCTCCATGTAATCATAGTTACAGGCTTCCAATTCCTCGCTAACATTGAGAAGACGAATTTGGGACGGCTTCCGTCAGTAACACGTCGAAGTTTTTACAAATGAAGTTTGAAATTGTACATTTTAAATGGGTAAAATGCTTAAAAGATCAAACCACACTAAATATGTGCATATTTGTGGATAAGGAGTTCCAAGGGGTTGTTATAGTCAGGGGTGTGCTAATGGGGGTCCAGCTTCCATGACCTATAAAAAGCTCCTGTACGGCGTGCGTCTCAAATTGCCTCTGGCAACCAAGTCCAACTCCTGGCCTGCATGGGTGGCTTAGTCTTTAAATCCGGCAGAACTGCTTTTACCAACAGGAGAAGGGGCGAGGGCGTGCCTATGGCGCCTTAAAACCAGCTGCTCCGGGTAAATGGGATTCGATACCCTGGGAAGGCAGGCCATCTAGGGAAAGGAACACCCTCATCTTAAACCTTCGCTACCTTGCGGCCATACTCCTTTATTGGGAAAGGCTTCAGGAGTCAACCTCGAGGAAAAATCCAGAGTTGGAGCCCCTAAGGCAGTTCGTTGTTTACTTCGACCTCGTTCTGGAAGTTCCTGGGACGGTGCTGGAACCATGTGTATTGGCATTTGCCTTTCCATTGGATAATTTCAGCAACGTGGAGAAGGGGGATCTGCTGCATGGGTAACAGCTTCTCCTCCATATCTACCTACCCAGGCTTTGCACCCTGGAGAGGATACTCCAGCTTTGCCTCACAGCGTCGAACCAACACAGGAAGCACCAGTCTACCGGTTTTAAGTCTTCTGCTCGATTGGCAAAGAGTGCGACGCCAGGGGTTACTTCCGACGGTGAGAGGGGGTCATTGTGCCCCACTGGGCACCTATCGCCCACCTCTAGCTGGGCAAACCCCAGTCAATAAGGTGTTGCCTCGCCACGGTCAGTTAACCTCACTGGGTGTGTGGGGGTTTAGGTTGAAAACCGACAAGCGGCCCGACAACTTTGCACCAAGCAATACCAAACCTGAAAAGAAAATATCAACTGCCCTAAATCTGGGCACATGAAACGTCAGGACACTGACACCAGGTTTCTCTAACGACCTACAAGAAATCAACGATGCCCGAAAAACAGCAATCATCGATAGGGAGCTGAGCAAACTGCAAATGGATATTGTTGCTCTCCAAGAGACCAGGCTTCCAGGATCAGGATCTGTGAGAGAAAGGGCCTTCTCTTTCTTCTGGCAAGGAAAACTTCCTGATGAGACCAGAGAACATGGTGTGGCATTTGCCATCAGGAATGCACTGTTGGGACACATTATGCCACCGACGGGGGGAACCGAACGAATTCTGTCTCTGAAACTGCACTCCCAAATAGGACCAGTCAATGTAATTAGTGCATATGCACCAACCCTGACTTCTCCAGCAGAGGCAAAGAAAAAATTCTATGATGACCTCAACAGAGTCATAGCGAGAATCCCTGTAAAGGAGCCACTGTTCATCCTTCTGCGACTTCAACGCCAGAGTGGGTGCCGAGCACAACTTTTGGCCCACTTGTCTGGGTCAATTCGGCATAGAAAGGATGAATGAGAACGAGCAACGTCTGCTAGAACTCTGTTACCTGCATCCTCTCTGTGTCACTCCACGTTCTTCGGCACAAAGCCTCAGCTCCGAGTCTCTTGGAGACACCCCAGATCCAAGCACTGGCACCAGCTTGACCTGATTCTTGCCAAGCATGCAAGTCTACCCAGCGTCAAGATTACGCGTTGCTACGAGAGTGCTGTCTGTGACACCGACCACTCCTTGGTATGTAGCAGGGCTCAAGATGCAAACAAATAAGATTCATCACTAGTAAAAGGAGGGCAGACCTCGCATCGACACCACAAAGACCTGCAACCAGGACAAGGTGGAAGATTTTGAACGTGTGCTCGAGGAAGTTCTCCCTGGCCCAGCCAGGGTCACCTGTAAAAGATGGGAATACTTCAGAGATGCTGTGCTTAACGCTGCCATGTCCACCTTTGGCAAGAAGACCAGCAGGTCGGCAGACTGATTCGAGGCTCACTCGGAAAAGATGACACCTGTCATCGAAGAGAAGAGAAATTCCTTGGCAGCCTACAAAGCCTGCCCAAGTCAGCGCAACTTGGGCAGGCTTTGTAGGCTGCCAAGGAATTTCTCTTCTCTTAAACTTTGCGTTAGATGCAGCAGCCTTTTTCCTCATGTTTTGACTTTTAAACAGTAAAACATGAAGAGAAAGGCTATGTGGCACAAGTTTATCAAGAGCGCTAAATGCATCTCAAAGACATGAAGGAGCTTTAGCTATTATCACTCTCCTCTTTCACACAGATAACAAAATACAAGATATTTGGATATTTAAACACACTGATAACAAAGTTTAAGATATTTCACACATATCGTGTTAAAATACAAGATATTTATAAGAAGACAGTGAACAAAGATACAAGGCAATCAAGTACAATCGACAACAAGAAACAAATTAAGATTGTCAAGGCGAATTTCGTAATGAGCTTTTAAACGACATAGGACGAGGAAACCGTTTGAATTAAATAGTTATTTCTTTACCTGGCCTGAAGCTGGAAAGGCAGGCAGGCAAACTAATGCTCGCTCGACACTGCTGCAAGTACTTTCATCCATTTGAGTACAGACCTCCCCAGAGTCGTCTGTCCTTCTTGTCACTGCATTTCACAGACGCAATTATTGAATGTTGAGGCAGGTGACCATGTAGCGCAATTGACTCGCATCCTGGGGACGAAGGTTAATCGTTAGCAAAGGAAAACCTCCATATAACACTTGTTACAGGCTACCAATTCCTTGCTAATATTGAGAAAACGAATTTGGGACGGCTCCCATCAGTAACACATCGAAGTTTCTGCACAAGAAGCCTTGAATTGTACATTTTCAATGGGTACAATGCTTAAAAGATCAAACCACACCAAATATGTGCATATTTGTGAATTAAAGACCTTGTGAGAGGTTTGAACATTAGCTAATGAAACAAATGGGAGTAGAATAGCTGTTGTGTCATTTACCGACTTGGCGAACGCAAGGCAATTACAAAGGGTATAGCACGAACGCAGTTCCATGCTTAAAAAAAAAAAATACGCACCACAGTTAATAACATTTGGGTTAATCGCAAAAGTCAGCGCCTCTAGAGTTAAATGGAGAGTCTCGCCATGGGAATACAGCTTTAATAATAAGTTTTTTCTTCTAAGATATTATGCCAAGATATATAATCATGCAACCCGCACATGACACGACTGGATACCGCCGCACTCACAGCGATCTTTGCTAGTGCTGCCCTCGAATTAAACTGTCCTTTAAAAAATTATTTTATTTGTTTTGAAGTTTATTATTAAAAACTTGATACAACAAAAATATTAAATACTATAAAGAAAATCAGGACATGAATTCATTACAGTAATGATATGGAATGCTCTGAGTTCTTCGAGTGCCTATTCATATATTTAGCTAGTAAGTAGGAAGGAAAATTAAGTTACCATCCCACAGAGTTTGCACAAGTAGTCCATTAACACTCTTCTATGTTATGCGTCCTTCAAATGGAACACAAACCTAAGAATTTCACTTCATTTACTGTGAAAAACGAATTAACTAGAGTGTTAGAGCAAAGCGTTTGTCCCACCTACAATTCTTCCGTTTTCTGTTCGGCGTTTGCAGTTTGATGAGGGACTTACCAAATCCTAAATTCCTATTATCAATGAGAACAGCATTTTTTTATTTTTTTAATTTTTTTATTTATTTATACAAAAGTTTTCAGATTCTTGTAAAGCCACTAGCATGCATAACTTTTCAGGCAGGCCCTTCATCCTAATTTTCCCTTTGCATATGACCCGCTAAATCGTTTAACAACCAGGTACCCATTCATTGCTGGGTGAACATAGGCTAAAGTTAAGGAATGGCACCCGGTCAATCCTCCCTGGTCAGGATACGAACCCAGGCCAAAGCGCTTGTAAAGCGCGGGCGAGTGCCTTACCACTGCGCCACGGCAGATTTCACGGACCATTTCCCAAGGTCGGAAAATTTACAACGTAGAGGGTCCCCTCAATCAGTAGATATGGATGAGCGTGTTTAATCGCTCGCAAATTGCAGTTCTAACCTGGGCGCCAGTTGGTGAGGAGGTGTGCCCGCCTGTGCTGCAGTAGTTGACTGGCGTCGGTGGTGGTTGGATACTCGTTGCTGACTTGGCTTTTGTGATGGGGAGCCTCCCAGCCCCCCCCCCCCCACCAGTTGTGCGGACTCTTTCGGTAGGTCTAGAATTTACTGGGCGGGCTGATTATCCTGCAGTGGAACTAGTTTTGTGTGATACGCTCCATGGCAGTGATCTATGGTGTGACATTGGTGTCTTTGCATCGGACTATTGTGAAGTTTGCAGAAGAGGACGACTACCGGGCATTTTTACGTAGCTATGAGGGACGGACCTAGCCCTTGCTAGACGCTTCTGGCACGGATGTCGTCGCCTCCGGTGAACCTCTTTCGTGAAGATTTCCCGCCGCTCACTGTGGAGGCGAACTCGGTGGGTGAGGGTGTGGCCGTCCCTGTGATTGCTGGGTCGTATCCTGTATCGCTCGGTGCGCCTGATGGTATTGTCGCTTCTCCTCTGGTGGTTGTGACGTCCTGTTCTATTTGGTGTTCTTGATGCTTCTGTGGATCTTCCGGGTGCTCTCCCTACATCTACTCCTCTTCGACATCTCAACCTTCTGCGCCTGTCTCCTCTTCCCCGAAGTTTGTCCTGGTCGTGCTGGGAGGTGGTGTCGGTTCGGGGCCTCCTGCTGTGTTGTGGCTGGTCCCCCATGTCGTGGAGGCTGCTGATGTCTTACGTCGTGCACCGGTGCACCCGCCTTGTGGTATCTGTGCTTCTGGTTCCGCCTCCAGCTCTGATGACGTGCAGCTGGATCCCAAGCTTTCACAGCGTTCTCCTTCTGCCTGGGCCGACGTGGCTGATTTTGACGATTGCGAGTCCCCTGATGTTGGTGGGGTGGTGTCTGGGGAGTTGGTGTCTACAGCGATGGTGGTGGCTGAAGCTCACGTGACTACTGCTGCTGCCGATGGTAGTGTTTCTGATTTAACATCTGTTTTTTTTCCTACAGGGGTTTCTCCGCAGTAGGGAGTGGTACCTCCTTAGGTGGATGGTAAGGATGCTGGTGGGAGTCAAGGCCTTGTGGTGGTTTTGAAGAAGGATGTACGCCGTGAGGGGTCTGTGCTGGTGCCTGATTCTGTTGGTTTTCCGGCGTGGGCCCCTGTGCTGCTGCCTCGTTCCCTGGACACGGTTGCACGTTCAAAGGGTGCTGTGCCTGGTGTTGGGATTCTACCTGTTGAGAATCAGACTGATTATTTTATTAATCTCCGTCCGCCCATCATGTGGGAGCGTCTGGCGCCGCTTCCAATAGACCCTTCTACTATTTGGGTCCCCCGTGTCCATGCTTTCATGTCAGAGGTTCCGAATTTTATGGAACACCCTTCTGTGTATTCTAGTAGTGAGGTGCGGCCTGCTGACTGGCTGCGCTGGGAGGCATACGGTATGCAGTTTCCGAGAAATCAGTTTCCGCACAAATACGGAGTCTAATGTTCTGTTTTATGTAATGTTTTACGTGTTTCTGTCTTATTGTGTGCCCTTACCATGTGTGCTTTTGTACTTTGCTGTTTTTCCCTTGTGTTTAATTTCTTGTATTGCTTAGCATGCCCTGCATGTGAAAAAAAATAAAAAATAAAAAAATCGTCTGCAAATCGTGAAGTGTGTGCACGATCCATGTGTGGGTGACCGTTTTCCTCGAGAATGACGACGACGAGGGTCCCTTCCACTCTGAGAATGAGAAGACAGATGGATGACGCGTGGCCGTGCCAGATGTGCGTAATTGATGCACTTGGGGTGGGTGTACGAGTATGCCACCATACGTCACCACCCGCGCTGTTCTCAGGTGAGGATGGTTTAATGTCTTCTTTATTATGCACCCCATACCCATCCTGAGATGTCTTAGTAGTTTAAACAGTCGTATTTTGAACGTAGTAAACTTCGATGACCCAGTTTGATATTCCGGCCGCGGTCATATCGACCCGAGGAGAGATTGTTTAAGGGTCTTCTATATTTTTTTAGAGACTTTAGCTCCTACAATCTGTCTTACTGGTTTTAATCAGTCGTATTTTATACATAGTAAACTCCTATTCATTCTAGAGTAAGGATTTGTAGTTATATGATTAGGATAACCTTAGAGGATGAATTTTACCTCTAGTCACAGATCCTCAAGTTCCATAATCAGGGATAAATATCCACAGAGGTTCAGTCTCTGGAGTTGATGAGTACCACTCAGATGCATTATACTGGGCTACTTGCACTGGGCTACACATTCCACCGCTTACCACAGTGTCTAAATCATCTTGATCCTCAATCACAATTCCTCATCACCATGATCCTCCACAGCCTACAAGCACCACCTACAGCGCCACTTACCAACACCACCTACAGCACCACCTACCACCCCTGCCTACTACAACCTACTGTTAGCAATACCTGAAACACACATCCTGTCAACACTTGCCACCGCCTCCATGTCCCAGACACCAGCAACGCGCTACCCTCGACAACTAATGGGCCCACTTGACCTTCGACCCTGTCCTCAGGCCTAACTATACATTCCATCCAAATTGGAATTGAATGGTAGAGTAATAATACCACAACAGAGTCTTATTATTATCAATATTTACTGGGCTGTATTACTGCGAAATAACTAAGTTTTCTAATCCATCAAAACTCTTTTGCATCTAAAGCTTACCATCTTAAACATATCATGTCTTATCAATTATACTAAATTAATCGATCTATACATTCCAACTCAGCTATTTAACCTACATGATTGTGTATGCTCTATAATTTGCAATAATTAAAATTCACCCATTTTTCGGGAGAGTGTCAAGACCCCCTGGAGAAGATGGTCAGATTAGTGGGAGTGGGAGAGCGTGTGCCCAGCTGGTAGGGAGGGCGGCGCACGACTGGTTAACCAGTAATGTGGGTGAGCAGAAGGATGAGAGCGGGGATGAGTGAGAGTACTCACCTACCAGTTCCTACCTAACACCCAATGTAAGGCATTCACGATGCGCACTTACCTAATAGCACATTCATTTCTCAAGATAATTTTTTCCTCCCTTTCTTCATACTTCGTTCAATATCTCAACACTGGTAGGATGTGGTTCTCTGCTGTGTTTATTTTCAGTGAAATTTGAAAATAGTCCTTGTAGGAGAGGCAAGGAAGGGGGGGGCATTAGCCTATTAAAACGATTTAAGCTAACTTTAAATAGTTCAACACACCAAACAGTTGTTCCGTTTCATTGCTCCCATCAAATAGAGTTTGCGTCACACATCTCCCATATGTGCTTCTTCTGTCTTATGTTATGATCTCAGCCTACAGGAGAAACGAGTCTCCCCCTTGAGACTCAACAGATTCAATGTTGAGATTTAACAAGCCTGACTTAACTAGAAAGTATAGGAAATATAGAGGCGATAACACAGATGTAAACTAGTTTGTTGGATTCAATGAACAATTTGAGATTATGGGCAGTAAATAAGGAAATAGATATATGACTGGTTAGGAGATGTGGATATTTTGCTGGAGGCATGAGGCTCGCTTCTGGAGGGCTTTCACCTCACTTGAGGCCAGACATCGCAGGGGAAAACCGCCCTCCGTTTGAGCTCCCATCAGAAAGGATGGGAGCCCCTAGTGATATATCTCCAAGAGAAGAGAAGTGTGCAGACGTGCCAGCTATAGAATGGAGCTGAGAACGTTGTGGTCTCAAGTCCTGGACGGCGAGGAGAGTTTATTAAGCTGCCCAGAGACATTTTCGTGGGCTGTGTTGAGTGCCCTGATCAGACGCCGTCAGAGGGATAGCGCCCTCGACTAGACAATCTGTGGTAAGCACGATTTAAGCCAGTTCATAGTGATTGCTTGTAGTTGGTCGTGTGCCCAGCGACAGTAGCAATGTTAATTTATAAGTTAGACATGTGTTGATAAGGCAGAAGGCCTAAAATAAGAGAGTGGAGAGGGAGGAACAGCTGGAGGGACGAGCAGGGCGTCCTCTCCCGTCGACCGCCCGGAGCCCAGCTTCTGGCGGCGGAGGACCCTCCCTGAGTGAGTGAGGACCGCCAGGCGAGGTGGAGCATGGACCAGCCCAACGGGGGAGTCCACTCTCACTGCATGTAGAGAGCGGATAGATGTTAAATGCAAACACATTGTGTGGATTATATCGTCTATGTGTTTATAAGGAAACATTTTTATTGGAGTGTCAATGGGTTGCAGTGGTCTTTGGGGAAGAAGTTGCTGAGAACTTCGAAACCAGCACTGAAGGAGTAGTTGATGAGACTCCAAGGTAGTGGAGGAGAGGACCTCGAGCTGTGAGGAGAAGCAATGAAGAGGAGTGTCACGTGCTTCTGTAGAGGTGGTGAAGCACCATAGTTGTTCGAGAAAACTGCATGGTGTAGCAGCCAGGAGAGTTGTGGAGGACCCTAGCAGAAGTAGTGAAGCACCGTATTTGCTCGAGGAAAATTCATGGTTGCAGCTTGGAGGAGCTGCAGAGGATCCTGGTAGAAACCCGGAAGAACCTGAAGATATCAGGGTAGTGAACTTCCAGATGTGGAAGAGAAGTTCTAAATGATCACTTGTAGGGAGTTGATAGAGTGCTTGTCTTTAGCGTGTAAGACGCAGTGAAAGGCGAGTGATAGTTTGCCATTTTTGTACCAAGGAGTGTTTATACTGAAGCATAGAGTTACAGACGTAGGCTGGATTACCTACAGATGTATGTGTTCTAGGACTGATACGGTAATCGATTGATCATTGTTGTGTATCAAGGAACGTTTATACTGATATATATATGTTATTGCACTCATACCCTGATTTTCCTTGATACACCGCTGTGGACAGGGTAGGATGGAAAATTAGTAAGTCAAAGGGGATTGAGGAGATCATATCACATAAGGAGAGAGTGGGGAGTCACAGCGGCTCGAGTGGGCGTGTGCACGTGACAATGAGGCTAAGTGTTGGAGCTGCATCCCCTAAACGTGTGACGTTGAGCCCCTCTACAAGAGCCAGAAGCGCCTAGTGTGATCTCCTAGTGAGGTATAAGCGCACTACCGAGTTGTGGGTTGGGTCGTCCAGAAAGAAGAATCAACAACGACAACACCACCAACCCACTCTACAATACTTACCAATTCTACTATATCATTCAACTTTACCTTCCAACTCAACCATTTTAAACTTCAGGTTTTGTGTTTACTCTCCATTATGCAGTAATTGAAATTTCCCCATCTCACTTTTTATTAGGTTACACTTTTACCAAGACACTCACTTGGAGGACACACCATTGTTCAGCTGGAGGAGGAGGAGGAGGGAGGGTTGCGTGATGGGGAAATAATGATTTAATTTCTTATGATAGATTATATCATTTAGTTTTGTTTCTAATGTTTATATTTGTTCGTATGTACTTACACAATTGAAGAAGATTGATGGTGCTAGTAGAGAAGTGGAAATATTAAGTTAATAGCAAAATAGGATCGTGTGAATAGTTTTTTTATTTATTGAAGAAACACCACATACATAAAAGCATAACGTAAAAGTAAAAAAAACAAAGACAAACAACTATAACAACATAATATAAAGAACAGAAATAAGGAAAGTCAAGTAACATGAAACACAAAGCCTGGAATATCATACAGGTACTGAATAATAACACAAAGCGAGATAAAAACAAAGGCACAAAACGCTGTACAAGGAAACAAGAAAATGCAAACTATACAACAATTATACACAAAAATAAACATAAAGGAAAACACATGGAAAAAATAAAAACAGAAAAACAGGAAAACAGTACACAGTCTTTTAACAATTAACATGGGACAATTAACAAAGAAAAGGACAGGAACAACAAAAACATAAAAATAGGACAGCAAACAGAATGTCCAAAAACAGAAGGGTAAGGAAACAAAACGAAGCATATAAACACAAAACCGGAACACACAGGTACTGGGAGTTGGAATAAACAGACACGGGACAGGAAGCGTACGACAAGTAAGACAAGTGGAAAATACATGACACCGGGAACAAACATCCAAACAACACATACACACAATGACCCACACCCACCACCACACCCAACAAAGAAATGGACCAAACCAAACAAGCAGTCAAAACCTACATACAGCAAACAACAAATACAAAAATACAGAAATACAGGGAGGACAGAAATCAAACATAAGTGCTACGCATATTTATCCGGGAAGACTTGCGCCGGAAAGTACAAGCAGTAAACCTCTAAAGCCAGCAATTCGCGATCGGACACTGGATCATCAGTATATTCATAAATGTCAGGCATGTACTCCAGTACGTCATAAACAAAAGCCCGTGCCTGTGGCACCAAGATAGTAGACGAGCACCATGGGAGAGGACGCACCCGCTCATCCACAGCTACTGATCACTTTCACGACGCCGAGATCACATTGCGGGGGCCCGCACGAGGGGGCCTTCCACCAGGAGGTGCACCGGGGCACACACTGGGTAGCACACCGGTACATACACAAGATTCCACACTGAGAGACGCACAGGGGAAAGCCGCAGGTGCGCCAGGACCCCTCCACCGGGCACAGGAGCAGAGGCCTCCCGGCGCACATCCTTCATCAACCCTATGACGAGGTCTCTATCACTAGGGGCAGCCGCCCACGGAAGGGAGCGCAGGCGCTGATTCAGCCACACGATTCACGGAGGCAGAGCTTACAGAGGAAACAACAGCACACTCCTCATCCTCATATTTCTCAGCCCTGTCTCGAGGTGGCGACACACTGCAATCTGTGCGGGAACACTTCGAGACCGGCCAATGATCGTTGGAGCAGTTACCCCCCCCACAGGAGGCACCCGAGAAGAGCCGGAAGTAGGCTGCCCCATAGTTGGCCGAGCACGACCCTGTAGTGTTTCAGCTGCAACGACACGAAGGAGGAGGCAGCTGAAAGGACCAGCACCGGCGAGGGAGCATGCAAAGAGGCATGTACCTGCAGAGGAGAAGAAGCATGGAGAGGAGAAGAATCCTGCGGCAGTGAAGACGCCGACCGCGGGGGCGGAGCCCCACACACCACCACCACCCCGTCACGCACACCACCTTCTGGACGCACCGGCACACCAGTTGAGGAACCAGGTAACACCACCACCAGGTCAGCAGGCGGCAGGGGAACCTCCCCACCCACACCATCACTAGGCGACAGGTCCTGTACCACCAATGGGGGAAAATCCTCTTCTCGGAATAAATTAACAGGTGCAGCTGCGGCCCCAGTGCAAGCAACAGCCTGGTGGCCCTCTAGGCCACAACGAAAACATTGTCTTGGCTGCCCTGCATAAAAGGCCGCATAGTGTACCCCATCAAGGTAGCCGTAGACGAAATGGGAGACTTGAGCCACATGGCGAGAGTCCAAGTCTCACATGAAACCACGCGCCACCTGCCTGTAGAGACGGAGTTTATTCGGAGGGAAACCCCTGTTCCAAACTGGCCAAAATATCTCCGGAGCAGGGCCTCCGAGAACTCGAAAGGCACACTATGCAACGCCATATATGTCACAGCGCAACAGCGGTCCGAAATAGTGACGGTACCTATTGTCTCCAGGGAGCATAAATGTCCGCCCATCATAGCTAGCCTCGAAGTCCCGGTAAACTGCCGCGGAGCGAAACTTCACAAGTGCCCAGTGCGTCGTTAACAACTGAAGTCTGCACACCTCAGCCACACAAACTCATAGCACAATCAACAACACCATCTCAAGTGCAGGGTACAATGCATGACCAGAATATTCAAGACCAATGGTCTCGGTTCAGAGAAAAGGGGGTAGGGGGGTCCCCATGTCGCCGACACGCCAAACAACCCCCTCCCACACTCAGCACCAGGGAACGACTGCGGAGTTTAAGATACCACGTCTACCCCCTCCAGTAACGGGGTAACCAATCCACCATGTAAATTGTGTTTATGAATTTAATTTGCAAACATAAATATCTAATGGATATTTATTGTTATTTTTGGAATTGTTTTTCGATTTGCGCTGATTGACTATTCCAAATAGTTTTTTTTTTTATATACCACAGGAGGGTACAGGAACAGACGTCTGATCAGTCATGTTAGCAGGCTGAGAGCCGTCGCCTCCCGGAGCTTATGGTAAGTCTGGTTGCGTGGTGACCGCTGGCCAGGTCGGACGTTCCTGAGGTCTCTCCGCTCCTGGCTTGTGTTTACGTTGGGTGTTTGCTTGTTTGCCCTGCTGGTGGTGGTTTGCCACTGACAGGGTGACGTTTGCTTAGCCATGGGGTCGTCTCGCCCACCCAATGAAGAGGACGTTGTCGGCTGGTCTCGCGTTTACGGTGCCGGTGGACCATCCGCTGGTTGGTGTCGCCCTGGTGGACGTGCTTCATGTGCAGCTGTCGGACCTGGTGGGCATCCAGCTGCTTCAGGGCCACCGTGCTGTGGTCAAGTTCCGCCTCCAGGCTGCCTTTCAGGCGTTTCTCGAGCGGTGTGAGGGGCGTGTTTACCCTCTCCCTGATACTGCTGGCTCCGTTAAGGTGGTGAATCTTAGTGTCACCTTGACTTCTGTGGCGGTGCATGGTACCCCTTCGAATTTCAGGACGACTTTTTAACCTCCTGTTTCGATCGATTTGGGACAGTGTTAAGTATTCGTTGGAACAAGGTCGTTGCCGGGCACTGTGTTGGTATGCTTGACGGCTCCCGCACCCTGACGATGTCGCTGAAGTGTAGTGTACCGTCGTCGATGTCTGTGTTGGGTTACACGCTCCGCTGCCAGTACCGGGGTCAACCGCGCACCTGTTATCGGTGTGGTCACGAGGGTCATCTGGCTGCAGCGTGCGACGTGGGAGCAACTGGTCGGGTGCATGTTCTTCGTGCAGAGGATTTTCTGCTCCTGTTGCGTTCGGACGGTTCTGGGGACGGTGTGGGTGCTGTGCCTGAGGCGCCTGATTGCCTGTCTGCTGCTCCGCCTGTTGAGGCGAGTTCTACGGCCCGTGTGACACGTCAGGTGACTGCTGTGGCCCCTGGGGTTGTTGAGCCGGTGTGTGAGGGTGTCGGGCCGTCGCCTGCGCTGCGTGTAGTGAGGGGTGTCCCGGTGGAGGTCCATGTCCTGCCGCCGCCTGTGGATGTGGTACCAGCTCCCGGGGACGCGGGTTCTGCTGTTTTGGAGGGGGTGCTTCAGCATGGTGAGGTGCCTGTCGTGTCTGTGTGTTGACGACTGTAGTTCTGCTCTTTCCACCCCTTTGCAGAAGCGTGCGCGTCGGTGTTCTGAGGCTGTTTCCGTGGATGATGTAGACAGTGTGGGTGATGTGGCCTCTGTGGACTCTTCGGACGGTGTGGGTGTGGCCTGTGTGGATGTGAAGATAGTGGCCGTGCCTGTGGAGGGTCCTGCTGGGCGTGTTGTGGTGCGGCCTGTCTCGAAGCGTTCGTGGCGGGCTTGGAGTGTGTCTCCCCTTCATGGTGTGCCTTGGGAGGAGGTGGGGGAGTATGGTGATCTGGCGTCCCCCGCCGTGGATGATGGTGCTGTGCAGGGCTCCGAAGTTGCTGCCTGTGCCCCCCCTCCTGCGTCACCTGCTGTTGGATCTCCGCAGTGGGGGTTGTCCCTGATGGTCGGGACCTCGTCGTGATGTTGCGGAAAGATGTGTGCCGGGGGTCCTCGGCTCCTGTGCCTGGTGGTGGGGTCGATGCCGCGCCTGCATCCCCCTGCTGTATCCCCTCCTTACTTGCTCCGGTCTGGGGGTTGCCAAGTCCCGTCTGCTGGGGTCGTTTCCTGTGAGGGTCCGGAGTTGGGCCCTTATCGGGATGCCCGGGTGCTTCCGGTCCCGTGGTGCTCGTCCGCTGTCTGGGTGTCGCGGATGAAGGAGTTTGTGTATAGGGTGCCGGATAGGATGTCTCAGCCGAGGGCGCTGCCTGGTGGCCGGCTGCACGCTGATCTGCAGGTGATTTGGGAAGCGTACTGCTTGCGCTTTCCGATACACAAGTTTCCGGAGAAGTATTAGTTCCTGTCTTGCGCACACTGCTACGCCGTGCGTGGAACAGCTGCCGCCGTGACCATGCCTCCCCGCCCCCCTTGTGCGGGGTGTCTCCCTCTAACGTCCACCTCTGTTTTCGTCGCCACTCCTCTCTCTACGGCCCATCATATCTACCGCTTTTGACTTTCTTCTCCTCCCAACCGTCAACGCGTCTTTGATTGTTGCCGCCGAAGGCGGCTATTTTATTGTGCACCCCATACTCATCCTGTGAGCGGTAGCGCAAAAGCATTACAGAGGGCACAAAAGGTCTTTATCAGACCTCATCTTAGATTATTACATAAACAATTTCTTCAATCCTTCACACCTTATAGATACAATGTCAGCTAGTTACAGAGAAAGTGCTATTACAAGAGCTACATATTTACAGTAAGTCATCATACATTAATGGTAGGTCTTGTCGTTAATACATAATAGTTTGGCCAATGGGGATATTACAGAGTCATAGGGGGAGCTTCTGTTTATTATTAGTCCTCACAATACACTACTTGTTTCTGAATCTCATATGTCGTTCATCTACTGGAAGCAAAATGTGGGTACAGTGCAAGGATTTCAGGTAATTTATCCATGGTAATAAGATAGGTTGCCATATCATACAGAGTGAGCTTAGATTTATCTCTAAAAGGCTCAATTTTACAACAATCCAAGATATAGTGTTCGAGTGTGTGTCCCTGCCTATGTCCACACACTTTACACTTTACTTCATATAGATCCCAATACAAGCCGAACTGCCATAGATACTTGTAGCCAAGTCTTATACGAGCTGTGACAACATCTGTTAGTCTACTGACTTTGTTACTTGCCCCATACACATGTTTTACTTCACACATTTCATTGTGATGAACAATGGACCTACTAGTTCCAGTTTGCACTGTTCTACTTTCTTCAAATCCATCTAGGAGTTCTCGTCTAATGACACTTTTAAGGGACCTATTTGATAACTCAAGATTCCATTCAATACTGTCTTTATTTACTGCAGCCTTAGCAAGGGCGTCAACTTTGTCATGTTCCTGCATGCCAATGTGAGAAGGAATCCACAACATTTTTATATTTACCCTCTTGCTAAGTATTCTTACATATCTACGTCTAGCTTCCAAGACAAGCACGTTATTACTTGATTGCAAACTGTTTATTGCTCGTAGTGAGGATAGGGAGTCAGAAATAATTAAGCTGTCTACTTCAGTGTTGTCAATAATTTCGAGTGCTACCAGTATCGCTACCAACTCGGCTTGCATTGTGGATGCCCAGTTACTAATTCGGATATTTCTTTGAATTATTCTGCCATCGGGCTGATGAGCAATAACAGAACTTCCTGCCCTCCCTGTAGCTGTATTGAGTGATCCGTCAGTGTATATGGTCTGTGCAATGTTGTTTTCAGCTTGTATATTGTGAATGTGTTCTATGGTGCTTAATTTAGCAGCAAGCTGATCATGAGGGTTGCTTGTGATTAGTTTCTTGGTGGGGTATGCAGGGGTCAGGATGTCAAAAGGTACTATTTGCCAGGGTGGAAGGAAGTGCTGTACTCTTTCATCTGTATATACATCGTGCAGTCCCATCATTTTAATATGAGTGGCAGTTCTTTGAATCCATTTAGACTCGCTAGTTCCATTTCGTATGTGTTCTAACAGTGCAACTGACACAATGTTGTTTTTGTTATCACGCAGCAGCTTTAGTCCCATCATAAGATTAATTTCAAATATTCTATCTCGAATGCTAAGTATATTTAATTCTTTCCGCATGTTGAGAACTTTGGTAGTTATAGGACAGCCAAGTATAATTCTGAGTGCTTCATTTTGCATTTTTTCCAGTCTATCAATACTTTTGCCATTCTACAGGACCAAAGCTGGTGCATGATAGTCTATCAGAGACCTTATATACGCTAAATACATCATTCTTGCTATTCTAATATTAACACCATATTTCGGGCTGTACCCCACTACAGTTCTGAGAGCCTTGAGTCTGTCTCTACATTGTTGATGTAACATATTGACTGCAATTGAGGTACAAGGGACAGAGACTCCAAGGTATTTGAAAGAAGAGACATAGTCTATTGGTATGTTGTCTATCTTAAGTTTTCGTGGTCCACTTTTGCGGTTGCCAATTTGTCTGTTAAATACCTTAGTTTTAGCAGCGTTGATTACAAGACCAAGGCTCTCACAAGCTGTATGTATACAATTTAAGACTGTTTGCATTTCGCGGTGGGTTTTAGTATGCACAAGGATGTCATCTGCATAGCTGATAGTGATGTTTGCCGGACTAGTTGGGATTGATTTTAGTAAAGCATTAATTAGAACATTAAACAAGGTAGGACTAAGTACTCCTCCTTGTGGGGTGCCTAGTTGCATTACTTTAGTTTCACTCTTGTAGCCTTAGAACAGTGCAGAGGACTTCCGGTTGGTAAGATAGCCTCGTATCCATTGTAATAAATGTCCCCCTATATCCATTCTCGCTAATTCATACATAATCACTTCCCTATTAGCAATATCAAAGGCATTTTTTAAATCAAGAAATGTTGTGTACTTGTGCCTTTTATCTCCATGAACAGTAAGAAAGGTTGTGATACAGTTGTGTACACTTTTACCATGTGTGAAACCATTGATATCATGTGACATGTGTTCTTTAACTCTATACAATAATCTAGTAAGCACCATTCTCTTAAAGGTTTTGCACATGCAACTGGTCAGTGAGATGGGACGGAAAGCATCAGGTTGGCCAGGCTTTGGTACAGGTACCGTAAGACTGGTGGTCCATGATACAGGCAACTGCCCAGTGACATAGCTAGCATTAAACAATTCTAATAATGGGTTACCGGGTACACGATGTAGGAGTCTTAGAATATCATAGGTGATGCCGTCCTCACCACGAGCAGTGCTACTGCCCCAGGAGAGGGCTGCATCCAATTCATAATCTGTGTATGGAACATCACATTCATCATGTTGCTTGCTCAACATGAAATTTATGAGAGCATTTCTGTCTGTGGACCTCTCCTGCAATTTCTCCCTAGTGCTAGCTGGTAACATTCCAAGGCTGGAAACCTGAGCCCATTTTGCAATTAACTGATTGGCTTTCTGTAGCGGGGGTTTGGGTGTGAAACTTGTCTACTATTTTTACCAATAATTTTGTTTATGCCTTTCCAGGCTTTGCCCAGGGGAGAATGCAGGTTAAGTCCACTAACAAAACCCTCCCATTCATTTTGTCTCAGTTCAGTCATTCTCTCCCTTGCCGCTGCAAGCGCGGCCTGAAACAGTTTTAACATTTGAGGAGTTCTAAGGTTCTTATATGCTTTACCTGTCTGTCTAGCAATTGATTTAAGCTCTTTCAGTTTAGCATCATCATAGTACTGGTTGTGTCTGACCTGTTTACCAGTACTTCTTTTTGTTTGGCGTGACTCACTATTGTTGATGGCCTCATAGGTATTATTTATGAGGTCATCATAAAACTGTTGTACATTCTCAGGCTCATAATTGTTATACCAATGTGCTATGCTGTCTATAAAGAATTTTTCTTGCTCTTTCCTTACTGTTAGCCTGCGTCTACTCAGCTTAGTGCCAGGTAGGTCAACATTAGCCACGTGTATGTTAGCTGTTATGGCTAAATGGTCAGACATTAAGTCATCCATAATATCAGTCTCATGAGTTGTGTATGACAGGTTAAATCCAATGCACCTATCTAGGACTCCTCCATATATTTGCGTTGGTTGATTCTTAGTGATAATTTGAACATCATCATATGCATCGAGAAGTGCCAACACTCTTCTCCCGTTGGTGTTTGTGAGTTGATCCCCTAATTGTTTGTGTTTAGCATTTAAATCCCCAATTAATATTGTAGAATCAGTATGTGCAAAACTAGGTAGGTCAGTATACTGGAGAAAGCCAGTAGGTGCATAGGCATTCAAAACATTAAGTGTAGAGTTACCAACGTGTACCCGGATACCATGATATTGAAACCCGTCTCGTTGTTGGGCGGGAAGTGACTCATGTGGCAGGGATTTTTTAACATACATAAGACACGTATTTTTTGATCTGGGATTATAACACTGATAACTAGGCAAATTCTGCGGGGTTTTACCTGCGGGAGTTAGGGTTTCCTGGAGGCAGACAATATCTATGTCTTCAGTCATAACCTTATGATGGAGGTCTGAATACCGTTTTCTAAGAGAAGCAATATTCCAACTGAGTATCTTGATGACACTGTACTTGTTTTTATGAGATTCAGAGGCCGCCATTGTTCTTTTGTACTTTATCAGTCTGCAGTTTCAGGAAAGCAAGTATGTCTACATACCGGTTGTAGTGCTTTATTACAGCTTCTTTTTCCTCTTCAGTCAGCACATCACCTGTCACCATTTCTTTAAATGTGTCACGGCGGAACCATCTGGGATGTGGCGTGCGCGGCCCGAGGCGGGCATCCACGTCCAGTTGAACTTTGTCACTATCACTACAAGCGTCACTGGTTTCACTTTGTTCTTTACCACAATCACTTTCAACATTTCCACTACTGTATTCCTTCAAACAGAGTTTATTAGACCCGGTATCAACATCTTGATCGTCATCACCATTAAAGTTCTCACCCTCAGTGTCACTACGTTCATCATCAGGATCAGTTGCGCCATAATACTCATCGACAGCACTATGCGTTTCTACGTGGAATAGTTTACCTCTGTTCATAGCGCACTGCGTTGATGAGGCTGGGGTGTGGGGAGCCGTGGTGGGAGAGCCCAGCTGGTGTGAGGGCTGGGACACCCCCTGCTGGGGTCTCCCCTGGGGTACTGGCCGCATGGGAGCACATGGTGGTACCCCAGGTTGGTGTGGCCTGCCTTCAGTTATTAATACTCTCACAGTTTCCTGAAGAGTGGTTATCATCGTCTTTTGGTGCATGATTTCCTTATTTTGTTCGGTTATCTGCTTGGTTAGGTTTTCCACAATTTTGTTTTGTTTTTCTACTGTATGCATAAGCTCACTAATTTTCTGTGCCTGATCCAGGCCCCCCGACCAACATGAATTGGTAGGGCCTACAACTGTGTCACTCGAGCTACTAGCCGTGTCGTTGGAGTGGTTGGGTAAGGGTCCGTCACACTCCCCTCCCTTACCCAACCACTCCAACGTCAACGCGTCTTTTTACATCTGTCCTGGTGCAGTCATCGGGAGGGTTAACCCTTCATGTAAACTGCACCTATTCTCAAGAAGAAGAAGATGGTAAGTCTTACCCACTATGAGTAGTTTTCCCTGGAATACCACCCGCCAATCATTTAACAACTAGGTACACAGTGCTGGGTGAACAGAGGAGTACAGTTAAGGATTGGCGCCTAGTCAATTCTCCCCAGCCACGATGCAAAACTTTGTTCTATTTGTTAATAATAGCTTGCGAGAATCAACTATTTATTTTTCAGACATATTTATAAGTACGTGACTCACCAGCCAACCACAATTGTCTTAGCCCAAGAACTGTGCTGTGAACATTGCATGCAAGAACTGTGCTGTCGACATTGCATGCAAGAAGTGTGCTGTGAAAATTGACTGAGCTGCTCTGGGTACTGTACTAGCCAATCACGGTTATATTGCAAGTCGGTGGTAAATGGGTGAATCTGACGGAGCGGTAAAAAACCTGTACTGGCCTTGTCTACGAAACAAACACCGTACTGGTACTCGATCGAGGTCGCAACCCACAACAGTGTGGTTGACTCGCACAATCACGAGGTTCCCCAGTGTGTGGAAAATTCCACTCATCATGTTAATATTATTATTATCTAGGGAATGTATCATTCCATATCATATCTTGTGATATAACTTTATCATAATAATCAGTTTAAATAATGAAAAATAATCATTATATAATTATTGCCGGCACCTCCACTGTGGAGGGGACGCCACCAGCAGACGCCGGTGAGCTGAATTGTGGAGAACCTGGCGGCCTCGTGTTTACATCCAGGAGTGCACTCATGTGTTGGGCCGGAGAGTCTTTTTTTTCAGCAAGATATTTACCCACAAAATATTGATAATCCTCAGTGATAACTTCCTGAATACTGGGAGACAGTTTGCACCGTATAAAGGAACGAATTCCTGGTACATATATCCAAATTAAGAGTGTGGAGGTCCACCGGCTAGTGAGGGACCCACCACCACCACCTCATCTACCAAGTGAGACGCAACAACGTGCACTCCATATATGAACAAGCAATTAGAATACTTAGAGCAACGCTGTGACATCCAAATCATCATCATCAAGCTGCCATATTCATCATTAAAATATAGAGCCTTGTCTCAGCAAGAGAGGCACCATCTGGCAACTGTCAGAGAGGCTCCGCTTCTCAATTCAGGATGAGTTATTAATTGTTTTAGAGCGTAGACTGACCAATTAGCATGCTTTATAACATTAATACATCCATATAGAAATTGAGAGTCGTTAGGCAGCGAGACAACACATCATCAGTACGTTCTGACCTACTCATGCAGTAACTGAGCTTATATAGCTCAATATTCATAAATCTTGTTTATATAATTCTTTACTATAACTTATCATACATTTAATTTCCATATCCATTATCTTAATTTATCAAATTAGTTTAATTTATTGCTATTAATAATTGTTGTAAACAAATTTACTGTTTTCGTTTTAATTTACACAAGGTAAATACTTGTGTTTTAATTTACACAAGGTGCTGTTGCACCATTGTGCAACAGCACAGATATTCCTAAGACTAGGCTACAGTGTATAGTTCAGATCCTAGATCATGAACCTTACCAGTGCTTCCAGGCATCGAGCTGTTTTATCTTATCCATGTAAATTACATACTAAATGTGTGGGTTTACCCACAGGAAAATTGTGTTCTGCAATTTATAAGCCAGATCAACCTTAAGGACACTACCTGCTGCAGCCCATTTCTACTATCAAGGTCACAGAGGAGTGGACTTACAACCTAGCATAGGAACCTTGCATACCGCTAGGAGCTTTTGTGTTGCACTTTATTATAAATTTTAATATTATTTAAATTTAAATAAATTGTTCTAGTAACAACATTCACTCCCCTTCTTCATCAATAATCCTGGTATATTCCCCCACACATTGATCGGCGTGTATAAAAAGGAATAAGGTTTAGAAGAGGAGAGAGAGAGTGCGCCTTCGTTCATGAAACATCCACAAAAGGTGATCTGCCAGTAACGCACCTCTCTCGAAACAAAGAATGAAACACAAAATATTTTGAATATTAGTCCCCCTGAAAAGCTGTATAGAAAACCACGATCACAGACGACCTCGGGAGAGTGGGAGAACAAACGTGTAAATAGAATTTATTGCTTCTTAAATTAATAACAATTAGTAATAAACTTGTAGCCAAATTGATATTAATAACTTCTTAAATTTAAAAAGAAAAAGTTAAAAAAAGAAGTATAACCTAAAAATATTTCTTAAGTTTGTATAAAAGATCATAAATGTATAGAAAATTAAAAAATATTTAATTTAAATGTTACTTTCATAAATATACATTATTATTAATAATAATAAAGAAAAAAGTTTGAGTGTACTAACACTATATTAAACATCTATGTTAAAGCTATATGATACGGTATTGGTGGTCTCACTCCTGTGATTTGACGTGTTGAGGCTCCAAGGCTGGCTAAAAAGGTATGTATTAAGTGGCCCGTTCCGCTCATGAGGGGTGAATTAAGGGCCCAAGGGGAGCTGATGAAGGGTGTATTGAGGGCCCAAGGGAGGCTGGTGAGGGGTGTATTGAGGAGCCCAAAGGAGGCTGTTGAGGGGTTTAGTGAGGGCCTAAAGGAGGATTATGACGGATGTATTGAGGAGCCCATAGGAAGCTATTGAGAGGTGTATTGAGGGCCCAAGGGTGGCCAATGAAGAGTGTATTGAGGGCTCAACGGGAGTTCGTGAAGGGTGTATTGAGAGCCCAAGGGAAGCTGATGAGAGTGTATTGAAGGGCCAGTGGTGGGCTGATTAGGGGTATATTGAAGGAACAAGATGGATGACGAGGGGTGTACTAAGAGGCCCAACGGAGGTTGGTGAGAGGTGTATTGAGGGCCCAAGGGAATCTGATCAGGAGTGTAGTGATGCCCCAAATGAGTCGGATGAGTGCTGAATTGAGGACCCAAAGAGGCTGATGAGGATTGTATTTGGGAACAAGTGAGGATGATTAGGGATGAATTGAGGGCCCAAGGGAGGCTGGTGAGGGGTGTATTGAGGGCCTAAGGGAGGCTGATGATGGGTGTATTGAGGGCTTACGGGAGGCCGATGAGAGGTGCCGAGTCAACCACCACTTGTAAAATGGGTATGTGTGGTCTCTACCACTCGTAGGATGGATATGGGGTACACTATCATCTGTAAGATGGGTAGGGGGTCCACAACCACCTATAAAATGGGTATGGTGTCCATTCACACCTGTAGGAAAGGTATTTGGTCAACAATCAGCAGTAGGATGGGAACGAGGCCCACTACCGACAACAGGATGAGTATGAGGGGTACAGTACCGCTTAAAGGATCGGAATGGGGTCCATTACCACCCACATGTGTATGGGGCCCATAATCATCCACAGGATGGTTGTTGGGTCCACTACCACCTGCCTGTTGGTTAGGTATGGGGTCCACTACCACCTGTTTGATGGGTAAGGGGTTCACACCACCTGTAGAATGGGTATGGGCCTACAACTGTCCATAAGATGGGTATGGGTTCCACTTCCACCTGTCGGACGGGAATGGGGTACCCTGTCTTTCGTTCAATACCAAATACACAGAGAAGAGTTTCAGTCTCATTTGTATGGATACCATCTCACATAGGAGGCGTACTCACCTGGCACATATGTGCGCAAGGCAGCTAAAACTGCAAGTGATAATCCTGAAATTTAGTTGGATATGGGCTTTCCAATCTCTGCTGTAAAAACCGCAACGGCTCAGAAAATTAGGGATAACAGGAGAGCAGTCACTGACAGTCAAAAGCCAGAAAGCACAAGTATAAACAGCTAGGGCATGTTTAGATCCGAGAATTATATGTATGGGCAGCATAAAACATCCACTAGACTGTGTGACATTGTAATTGCCAGAATTAAGCTGGGGATATCGATATCTATGGCAGGTGCCTACAGGTTTTACAGGTTTTACATGCTGTAGTTTGTAATATTCTCATCTCTGTCATTGATGTTTATGGCAAAAAGGGTTGGGCCCAAAACAGGGCCGTCTTAACAACATTATGGGCCCCTGGCAAACCAGTGTACTGGGACTTCTACGACAACCAGTCACGGGAATAAAAGGTAAATGATCCACAATATTAAACACATATATATTTTATTGACACATAACAAAACTGGTGCTAAAACATTAAAAACATGCTGTAGAGCAGCAATAACTAGCATCAACATGATAAACATTTGAACAATACACAAGGCTTGAAAAACACAATAATACTCAGTAAGCTACACATTAGGTGGCACAGTATGAAACATTTAAGTTCCACCCAAAACATTGTTTCCTATACAGCTTTTCATGGATACTAATATTCACAATATTTTGTGTTCATTCTTTGTCTAGAGAGGTACGATGCTGGCAGATCACCTTTTGTGGATGTTTCATGACTGTAGGCGCACCCTCTCTCTCTCTTCTAAACCTTCTTCCACTTCATACACGCCGACCACTGGGGAGCCTCGTGATTGTGCGAGTCAACCACACTGTTGTGGGTTGCAACCTCGAGGACCAGTACGGTGTTTGCTTCGTAGATGAGGCCAGGACAGGTTTTGTACCTGGCCTTCAGATTAACCCACTGAAACCCCAACTTGCAATGTTGCAGTGATTGGCTAGTACAGTACACAGAGCAGCTCAGTCAGTCTGCCAGAATGTTGCCCTGTCTGCGGATGCTGTACTCTGGTGAGGCACAGATTGTCACCTGTGACTGTCTCCACATTCTACAAAACCACCAACATAGCACCAACAAACAACATCAAGACCAATACAGGCATAAATTACTTTCTCGCCACCGAAGACTGTCTATGACTGCTTCAAACCTGCCGCTCTTGATTAACTTCAACAAAGCCATCTAACACCTCCGCTCACTATCGAGCAGTAAGCAAAATGCACAGTTTTTGCACGTAACGTTGACAGCACAGTTCCTGCACGTAATGTTGAGTACAGTTCCTGCACGTAATGTTGACAGCACAGTCCTTGCACGTAATGTTGACAGCACAGTTCCTGCACGTAATGTTGACAGTACAGTTCCTGCACGTAATGTTGAGTACAGTTCCTGCACGTAATGTTGACAGCACAGTCCTTGCACGTAATGTTGACAGCACAGTTCCTGCACGTAATGTTGACAGCACAGTCCTTGCACGTAATGTTGACAGTACAGTTCTTGCACGTAATGTTGACAGCACAGTCCTTGCACGTAATGTTGACAGCACAGTTCCTGCACGTAATGTTGACAGCACAGTCCTTGCACGTAATGTTGACAGCACAGTTCCTGCACGTAATGTTGACAGTACAGTTCCTGCACGTAATGTTGAGTACAGTTCCTGCACGTTATGTTGACAGCACAGTCCTTGCACGTAATGTTGACAGTTCAGTTCTTGCACGTAATGTTGACAGTACAGTCCTTGCACGTAATGTTGACAGTACAGTTCTTGCACGTAATGTTGACAGTACAGTTCCTGCACGTAATGTTGAGAGTACAGTTCCTGCACGTAATGTTGACAGCACAGTCCTTGCACGTAATGTTGACAGCACAGTCCTTGCACGTAATGTTGACAGTGCAGTTCCTGCACGTAATGTTGAGTACAGTTCCTGCACGTAATGTTGACAGCACAGTCCTTGCACGTAATGTTGACAGCACAGTTCCTGCACGTAATGTTGACAGCACAGTCCTTGCACGTAATGTTGACAGTACAGTTCTTGCACGTAATGTTGACAGCACAGTCCTTGCACGTAATGTTGACAGCACAGTTCCTGCACGTAATGTTGACAGCACAGTCCTTGCACGTAATGTTGACAGCACAGTTCCTGCACGTAATGTTGACAGTACAGTTCCTGCACGTAATGTTGAGTACAGTTCCTGCACGTAATGTTGACAGCACAGTCCTTGCACGTAATGTTGACAGTTCAGTTCTTGCACGTAATGTTGACAGCACAGTCCTTGCACGTAATGTTGACAGTACAGTTCTTGCACGTAATGTTGACAGTACAGTTCCTGCACGTAATGTTGAGAGTACAGTTCCTGCACGTAATGTTGACAGCACAGTCCTTGCACGTAATGTTGACAGCACAGTCCTTGCACGTAATATTGACAGTACAGTTCCTGCACGTAATGTTGAGTACAGTTCCTGCACGTAATGTTGACAGCACAGTCCTTGCACGTAATGTTGACAGCACAGTTCCTGCACGTAATGTTGACAGCACAGTCCTTGCACGTAATGTTGACAGTACAGTTCTTGCACGTAATGTTGACAGCACAGTCCTGGCACGTAATGTTGACAGCACAGTTCCTGCACGTAATGTTGACAGCACAGTCCTTGCACGTAATGTTGACAGCACAGTTCCTGCACGTAATGTTGACAGTACAGTTCCTGCACGTAATGTTGAGTACAGTTCCTGCACGTAATGTTGACAGCACAGTCCTTGCACGTAATGTTGACAGTTCAGTTCTTGCACGTAATGTTGACAGCACAGTCCTTGCACGTAATGTTGACAGCACAGTTCTTGCACGTAATGTTGACAGTACAGTTCCTGCACGTAATGTTGAGAGTACAGTTCCTGCACGTAATGTTGACAGCACAGTCCTTGCACGTAATGTTGACAGCACAGTCCTTGCACGTAATGTTGACAGTACAGTTCCTGCACGTAATGTTGAGAGTACAGTTCCTGCACGTAATGTTGACAGCACAGTCCTTGCACGTAATGTTGACAGCACAGTCCTTGCACGTAATGTTGACAGCACAGTCCTTGCACGTAATGTTGACAGTACAGTTCTTGCACGTATTGTTGAGAGTACAGTTCCTGCACGTAATGTTGACAGCACAGTCCTTGCACGTAATGTTGACAGCACAGTCCTTGCACGTAATGTTGACAGGTATTGTGGTTGGTGTTGTCGTTGATCCTTCTTTATGGACAGCCCAACCCAAAACTCGGTAGAGTGCTTGTACTTTACCAGGAGATCACCCTGAGCGCTTCTGGCTCTTATAGAGGGGTTCAACGTCACACGTTTAGGGGATGCAGCTCCAATACGTAGCCTCGTTGTCACGCGCGCACACCCACTGGAGCCGCTGTGACTCCCCACTCTCTCCTCATGTGATATGATCTCCTCAATCCCCTTCTTGAGGTTATCTTGAGATGATTTCGGGGCTTTTTAGTGTCCCCGCGGCCCGGTCCTCGACCAGGCCTCCATCCCCAGGAAGCAGCCCGTGACAGCTGACTAACACCCAGGTACCTATTTTACTGCTAGGTAACAGGGGCATAGGGTGAAAGAAACTCTGCCCATTGTTTCTCGCCGTTGCCTGGGATCGAACCCAGGACCACAGGATCACAAGTCCAGCGTGCTGTCCGCTCGGCCGACCGACTCCCTTTGACCTATTATTATTATTCCGTTCTACTCTGTCCACAGCTGTCATTCTTGGTTCTTTCTCTCTCCTTCTTTCCTACTTCCTGGGAAGCCTCACTAGGACAAGGGCAA
The DNA here is from genome assembly GCF_020424385.1 of Procambarus clarkii. Lineage (NCBI taxonomy): Eukaryota > Metazoa > Arthropoda > Malacostraca > Decapoda > Cambaridae > Procambarus > Procambarus clarkii. Next base: position 10,561,131 of record NC_059623.1, read on the forward strand.
ACACCAGCAAATTTGAATACATTTACTGGACAAAGCACATACACAATACATACACACATATAATAATATTAATAATGAACCTTACACTCTATACTATTTCAGTCAGGTTGCACTCCAACACCATCAGAACTACATCATCTGCTTATCAAGCGGTGTCCTGTCTCCTGATTCACCACCTAATACTACCAACCTCCTCAAGTAGGTCAAGTCTTATAATACAATGTTGCACTATCAGCATGAGAATATATATCTATAAACATGTGCAAGGAAAACCAGCGTATGAATGCAATAACATAAATATTAGTATAAATGTTCCTTGGTATACAACAATGATAAATCGATCACCCTATCAGTCCTAGAACACATATGTATGTCTCTGCAGGTAATCCAGCCTACGACTATAACTCTGTACTTCAGTATAAGTACTCCTTGGCACACAAATGGCAAACAATCACTCACCTTTCACTGCGTCTTGCACGCTAATGACAACCAAACACTCTACCAACTCCCTACAAGTAATCAACCAGAACTTCCCTTCCACATCTGGAAGCTCACTGCCCTGATATCTTCAGGTTCTTCCGGGTTTATCTACCAGGACCCTCCGCAGCTCCTCCAGGCTGCTGTACCTTGAGCAACAGTGGTGCTTCACCACTTCTACCAGGGTCCTCCACAGCTCTCCTGGCTGCCATACCATGAAGTCTTCCTTGATCAACAATGGTGCTTCACCACTGGTATCACAAAAGCATGTAAACTCTTCTCCACTGTTTCTCCTCTCACAGCTTGAGGTCCAACTCCTCACTATAGGGTCTGCTCTTCCACAGAGCTAAGTATTTCTTCAATAGCCTTGCAGTTCCATCCACTGAATCCTCCTCTACTGGCCTCAAAGTTCTCTCAGCAACTCCTTCCAAAGACAAACCTGCAACCCATTGATACGCCAATAAAAACGTTTCCCCTTAAACACGTAAACGAAAATAACCACACAATATGTTCGTACCTAACATCTCCTTGCTCTCTACATACTGTGAGAGTGGACTCTCCCGTTTGGGCTGGTCCATGCTCCGCCTTGCCTGGCGGGCGGCTCCTCGCTCTGGGAGCGGTCCTCCACCGCCAGTCGGTTGACGGGAGAGGACATGCTGCTCGTCCCTCCAGCTGTCTCTCTCATCTCCGTCCTCTTATTTAGGCTTCCTGCCTTACCAAAACATGTCTAACGTATCAATAAACAATCGCTATGATCGCTGGGCACACGATCAATTACCGGCAATCACTGTAAACTGGCTAAATTTGGGCTTAGCACAATAAGGTCTCATGCAGGGCGCTCTCTGACGCGACACTGTGGGTACCTCAGGCTACCCACAGAACTGCCTTAACTGTCCCCTTAATACCTTCTGCAGTTCTTGACTTAAGCTGGCACGCCTCCTAACTTATTCCTCAGTCGAGACGTCTGTCCACTTCCTTTCTCTTGAGGGTATATCAACTAGGGGTTCCTCTCTAACAGGGGCAAACACGGAGTGTGGCTTCCCCTCGCGATTTCTTCAGCTCAAACAGGAAACAACTCCAGCGTACCCAGAACAGGGCCCTGAGATGGGTGTTCGATACCCACTGGCAGGACTTCACCACTAGTGAGGCCCTGCAAGAGAGGGCGAACATCCCGTCTCTGAACATTGTCTGGAACACTATGGGGAAGAATCCCATCACAAGAATTCTCACCTACCACGACAAGTACGACACCTTCCTCAGAAACACCCTTAGTAGACCTGAAAATACGGACAACCTCTTTAACCTGATTGACGACCCATCCCCTACTCTGTCATTTACATGACTCCTCTATCCTCCTATACCACTCCTCAATCACCAAGCTCCGAACTATCCAGCCTCCTTAACTCTTCTCCCCCTCTTTAGGGAGTGGACCTGTTAGCTCCCAGTTGCTAGAGACTCTGGGCGGGGCACGATGCTGTTTAGCGAAATCCACGACCACAACTGGTGTGAGTCTCCAAGACACACCCAGCTGAGGGCTGCTATCACCGTGGGCGCACTGAAAGACGAAATGTTGTCACAAAAATCCAGTTCCTTGCCTCCATCACTTAGTCCGGTCATAACGTTTTAATGCCATGCAGCTGAGTCTTGCCCTGGCATTTTAACTCATCCTAAAAACCCTTCCTCTCATCCCCACTAACTCTTCACCCTATCCCCCACTTCCCCTCTCACCCTACAGGGTATCATGACCTATATTTAATTGATTAATTGATGTGGCACTGAGTGTCTGTGCTGTTCTCTCCCTTTGTTGATATATATTTGCTCCAGGCTTATTGCTCTCTGGGCCACCTGTTGGCTCTAGGCTTACTGCTCTGTGGCCACCTGTTGGCTCTAGGCTTACTGCTCTGTAGCCACGTGTTGGCTCTAGGCTTACTGCTCTGTGGCCACGTGTTCGCTCTAGGCTTACTGCTCTGTGGCCACCTGTTGGCTCTAGGCTTACTGATCTGTGGCCACCTGTTCGATCTAGGCTTACTGCTCTGTGGCCCCCTGTTGGCTCTAGGCTTACTGCTTTGTGGCCACCTGCTGGCTCTAGGCTTACTGCTCTGTGGCCACCTGTTGGCTCTATGCTTACTGCTCTGTGGCCACCTGCTGACTCTAGGTTTATTGCTCTCTGGCCACCTGTTGGCTCTAGGCTTATTGCTCTGTGGCCACATGTTGGTTCTAGGCTTACTGCTCTGTGGCCACCTGACCAAAACACCAACAACAAGAAACACCAGCGTGACCAGAATACTAACAAGAAACACCAGCGTGACCAAAACACCAACAACAAGAAACACCAGCGTGACCAAAACACCAACAACAAGAAACACCAGCGTGACCAAAACACCAACAACAAGAAACACCAGCGTGACCAAAACACTAACAACAAGAAACACCAGCGTGACCAAAACACCAACAACAAGAAACACCAGCGTGACCAAAACACCAACAACAAGAAACACCAGCGTGACCAAAACACTAACAACAACCTGTTGAAACAGTTTCTGTGACAACCACTGAACTTAGATCACAGTACACAGAAAGTGTTATTCCACACGCTAACAACTGTAGTACACAGCTAGGTGAAGTCTACTTATTGATGCCTGGAGAGATAAATTAATTTTTTTATGTATGTTGAAAATTGTTTAAAGCTGATAGCCCTTGTATGGAATCATGAAGTTTCTTGTATTTATATAATATATTTTGTAAGGTATATATATACTGTTACGTTTGTTATAGAATTTAAAAAGCTTTTGAAAAATTTTTAAAAGTTTTTAAATCTAATTTTAATTTATATTATTAATTATATTTTAATATTAAATAAATGATTTGTGATACACTAATTGCATTTAAGAAGTAATAAATATAATTATTTTGTTTTTACTCCCACTCTGAGACGGTCATCTTTTCGTGGTTTTCTATACCACGTTCATGGGTAACTTTTATTCTTACAATTTTTTATGTTTTATTCCACCAGAATTTTCTGTTGACACTCTGAATACCCTATTAATATTCCCTTTGTGTACGGTATTCCTAGGAGACTGTCACAGTCGTCAGTAAATGGGGATCACATTCCCCACCTACCTTTACCTGTCCAATCCCAAATGCTTATCCTGTAATTGGATGCAGTGCCTGGTTATGGTTATGTTGTGGCTGAGGGTGTGGAGGCTGGTGTTGATGTTGTTCAGGGCCTTGTTGAGGTTGGTGATGCAGTGCCTGGTTATGGTTATGTTGTGGCTGAGGGTGTGGAGGCTGGTGTTGATGTTGTTCAGGGCCTTGTTGAGGTTGGTGATGCAGTGCCTGGTTATGGTTATGTTGTGGCTGAGGGTGTGGAGGCTGGTGTTGATGTTGTTCATGGCCTAGTTGAGGTTGGTGATGCAGTGCCTGGTTATGGTTATGTTGTGGCTGAGGGTGTGGAGACTGGTGTTGATGTTGTTCAGGGCCTTGTTGAGGTTGGTGATGCAGTGCCTGGTTATGGTTATGTTGTGGCTGAGGGTGTAAAGGCTGCTGTTGATGTTGTTCAGGGCCTTGTTGAGGTTGGTGATGCAGTGCCTGGTTATGGTTATAACAATAAGTACAGCAATAAACAACATGAAAGTCGAAGATCTGCACAACGCCTCTATGCGTGATATCCAAACCCTAGTAAATATAATTGATATCAACACAAGCGAGGCAGATTATGCAATAGAAATTGTCAACATGCCCATGCATTTAGTCCAATGTCCAGACTCATGGAATTCAATATTTATAATGAAATTTTATTCAAAACTATGTTCTAAACTAAAAAATGAGTTTAGAAGCATGATGATATTGCAACATATCCTAATTCTTCGATAATAGAGTTTTGAACCTTATCCTTACATATTCTAATACTTGGGTCATAGAGTTTAGAAGCATGATGATGTTGCAATATATCCTAATACTTGAGTCTTAGCGTTAAAATGCATTTTGATGTTGCAACACGTCTTCCAACTTGTTACACTGCAACATTGTTCAGATTTTGGACATTTCTTTCACATTCACTTGTTATGTAGTATTTAAATACCGGTTAAAGGGAAGAAGCGACGCCGTTGTCATGGAGACATCACTCTCCTCCTCCTCCTGACTGATATTTACACATTTACGTCATTCACCGAATTCAAGAAACAACCAGAGAGCAGGTGTTTAACAGTGCCTGTTATAAATTAGATATCTGCTATGTGGGGTCTAGTATTATGGAGTAGGGTCAGCAGTTAGAATCAAGATGTATCACAAGTAATGGAGATTATATAGGCTCGGCCCCCAATAAAAATATAAAACAGTATTAACTATAGTGGCTTCCAGAAAATGTCAGCCTAGAGGTAGATCATTGATCTCCTACACAGGCAGAATGGATACTCCTTTAAAACTAACTTACTTATTTATTAACCTCTTAACAACCCCCCATATTCATTAAACAACAACAACAATAATTGCTTTACCACACTATCTTTCGTTAACAGCCTTGGTCCACTTAAGCAGGATACAAGGTTTTACAATTAGCACAAGCTAGGGTAAAGTCTACTAGTGAAGAACTTGAAGCTTGAGGCAGCTTAGGGTAGTGAGCCCATGTGGTGTACCCTAACCAACACAACACTTAGGGGTACCCAAATCACTGGCTGGTACTACACAATGTCTACACAAGTCTTACAATTCCAGAGTAGGGACGGTTATACACAAAAGTACTTATCTTAGTAGTTACAGGAACTTAAGGTAAGGGAAAGGAAGAAGGAGAAGAATCGAGGCAGAACCCCCACAGGTAGATGCTTACACCTCACAGCCTGAACAGAGAAGACCACTGCAGTTTCCAGCATGAGCTCTCCCCAGCTGTTGCCGGGGAGACAACAGCTGATCGTACCGCTTGTAAACATTACAAATCTTCATCGATGTAAAACTGGTTACTTTAATAGTTCTAGGAATAGTTAATAATTACTACAAGGTTATACTTAATCCACAACAAGCCCAAAAGTCTGAATGCTCTGTGAGAAACAAGATTCGTCATATGTCTGGCAGGGAAGATAGGAATGAACATCGACAATCGTACCAAATAAAGTAAGGTAACTTATTTAAGAGCTCATTTTGACCTCTGGTTTCCAACTGAGGAACCCAGGGTCGTAACACTCCTCCCCCCCTTTCAGAGAAAAAAAAATGTGGCTACTAGAATAGTAGTCATATTTTGTTTGTAAGAGTATACAGAGAATAAAAAGGAAAATCTATGACATAAAAGAAAATCAATCAAAAACAACAAATTGTCTGCAAGAAAAGTACAAAGGAATTCTCTGAAATAAAAACCACACACACAAAGAAAAAGGGGAAGAAAATAAATTTGACACGGAATATTTAATGTCACAGGAGAACCTACAAAAAAATAACTAAAGCATGACAGTTGGTATATGGCTTCCTGTGGCTCAGATGAATGTTACTCAAGTAACCGGGACAGAGCGTCGGCTATCATGCTGAGCCGGCCCGGTACGTGGATAATGGAAAGATTGAAGACCTGTAGGTACAATGCCCACCTAAGGATGCGTTTATTTTTTCCTTCATCTGATTCAAGAATACTAGTGGGTTATGGTCCGTGTACACTTCCACTATATTACCTGTGAGGTAGACTTCGAACTTTTTACATGTTAACACTAGCGCCAAAGCCTCTATTTCTACCACTGAATAATTGTGTTGTGCCTTGTCAAATTTCACAGAGTAATAATATACTGGGTGTTCCACCTGATCATCCCCAGTTTGCAACAACACTGCACCAGCACCCGAGTCAGACGCGTCAACATGAATTTTAAATGGTCGGTTGAACCTTGGACTAGCGAGCACTGGGGCGGAAGCTAAGATCAATTTCAAATTTTTAAACGCCTCTGCACAGTATGATGGCCACTTAAATTTAACGGCCTTCCGCAACAAGTCTGTGAGAGGAGTAGCAACACTGGAAAAGTTCTGACAAAAGCGTCGATAGTATGCACACATGCCGATAAACCTTCGAATGTCCTTCTTAGACCAGAGCACTGGATACTCCAGAATGGCAATGATTTTATCTTGCCGAGGTAACACTTTTCCTTGGCCTACTTCATAACCGAGGTACGTCACTGTGCCTGGCCAAAATGACACTTATTTGCATTTAAGGTTAGATTTGCATTTTTCAAAACTGTGAACAACTGGCGTAACCTAGCTATGTGGTCAGCCCAATTACCATCAAAGAGCACAATGTCATCTAAATACGCCCGACAATTTGGTACATTAGCGAGCAGAGAGTTCATTAGCCTCTGGAACGTGGCAGGGACATTACGCAAGCCGTATGGAAACACTTGATACTCAAAGACACCATCGGGTGTTATGAACGCAGTTAGTTTTTTTGCACATCCAGTGAGGGCGATCTGATAATAACCCCTTGAGAGGTCGAATTTCGAAACGTACTTGGCGTTTCCAATCGCGTCGATGCAGTCTTCGAGGAGGGGCAGTGGATAGGCATCCACAATGGTCACCTTGTTGAGCTGCCGATAGTCGGTGCATAATCGCCAGGAGCCGTCTGGTTTGGGGACCAAAAGGCAGAGCGAGCACCAAGAGCCCTGGCTCGGCCGGATGAGGCCGTGCTGGAGCAGGAAGTCGACCTCTTTCCGTACTATGGCCTTCTTTTCCAGACTCATCCGATAGGGTTGAAGGCGAATGAGGGTGTAGTCCGTCAACTTGACATCATGGTAAATGGCATCAGTCTGGGTCGGGACCTCCCCGAACAGACTGGAGAATTCGTCAAGCAACGACTGCACCTCTTCCTGCTGGGTCATCTGCAAATGGGACAGTCCCTCCTCCACAGCATTCACAGAACTAGAATTATTGAGAATGAGATTAGTTGGGTCCCCAGAACAATCATCCCCTCCCTCACTGGAAAAGGAAACATTGGTTAATGCGATGGGCCTGGGGCCCTGGAACTTCTTCAGCCGATTCAAGTGTACGAGCATTACCTGGTTACGCTTGTCAGAGTGCCTCACTTTGTACGTGAGGTTCCTAGTCTTTTCTGTCATAATGTAGGGGCCTTCGAACTTGTGAAACATAGTGTTCCCTAGTCGAGGCTTTAATACCAGGACAGGGTCACCAGGCTGAAATACCCGCAACTTAGCCTTAGCATTGTGTCATTCTTTCATATTTTCTTGGGCCTTCCCAAGATACTTTAGTGCAGCCGCCTTGCAGTCCTTGAGTCTCTGGTGGTGTTGCGCAAAGAAAGCCGAACCTTCGGTTAACGTTACGTTCCCTAACAGATTCTCCTGTAACATTTGCAAGGGTCCACGAACTTTATGGCCAAAGACTAACTCAAAAGAGGAACAACCCAGTGAACTTTGCAACCCCTCTCGAGTAGCAAATAAAACATAAGGCAAGTTCTCATCCCAGAAGTTGCATGATGTCTTCAACATCTGCTTCAGAGTTATATGGAACTGCTCAATTACCCCCTAACTCTGTGGATGGTATAGGCTGAAACCTTATGAGTTATTCCATGGTCCTTACAGAATTGTTAAAAAATATCAGACTTAAAATTAGTACCATTGTCAGTTTGCACGACCCGAGGAAGTCCAAAAGTAGAAAAAAATTGCAACATACGAGCAACAACAGTCTTTGTTCTGATGTTCCTTACAGCAAAAGCCTCTGGGTAACGGGTCGTGATACACATCATCGTGATTAGGAAAATATTACCAGACTTAGTTCTAGGTAATGGACCAACACAATCCATTACCACATGAGAAAATGGTTCCTCCGGCACGACAATAGGCCTTAGAGGAGCTTTAGGTGGTGTCTGCTGTGTGGGGTCCAGTATTATGGAGTAGGGTCAGCAGTTAGAATCAAGATGTATCACAAGTAATGGAGATCATATAGGCCCGGCCCCCAATAAAAATATAAAACAGGATTAACTATAGTGGCTTCCAGAAAATGTCAGCCTAGAGGTAGATCATTGATCTCCAACACAGGAAGAATGGATACTCCTTTAAAACTAACTTACTTATTTATTAACCCCTTAACAACCCCCCATATACAATAAACAACAATAACAATAATTGCTTTACCACACTATCTTACATTAACAGCCTTGGTCCACTTAGGCAGGATACAAGGTTTTAAAATTAACACAAGTTACGGCGCCTTGTAGTCTTAGCACTAGGTAGTCAAATACCTAGGTTACAAGGTGTTGAACGAGAGAGGCTGCCTTAGGAACTCGGGGAGTTCTCTAGAATAGTTAGCTAACTGGGGACGGGATAACGGACTAGAGAGAGCTGTTTCCCCCGGCCTCGTTAGTTAACTGAGGGGTGGAATAATGGACAAGATAGAGCTATTTTCCCCCACCCCCCCTTACATCCAGCTTAGGGCATGTCGTCACCTGGGTTCTGCTTAGTGCGTGACGTCACTGGGGTTCTGCTTAGTGCATGACGCGACTGGGGTCCTGCTTAAGGCATGTCGTCACTGGGGTTCTGCTTAGTGCATGACGTCACTGGGTGTCAAACATAGTGCATGACGTCACTAGGATCCTGCTTAATGCATGACGTCACTGGGGTGCTGCTTAGTGTATGACGTCACTGGGATTCTGCTTAGTGCATGACGTCACTGGGGTCATACTTAGAGCATGACGTCACCTGGGTTCTGCTTAGTGCGTGACGTCACTGGGGATCTGCTTAGTGCATGACGTCACTGGGTTCTGCTTAGTGCATGGCATCATTGGGGTTCTGCTTAGTGCATGACGTCACTGGGGTTCTGCTTAATGCATGACGTCACTAGGGTTCTACTTAGTGCATGACGTCACTGGGGCCCTGCTTTGTGCATGACGTCACTGGGGTCCTGCTTAGTGCATGACGTCACTGGGGTCCTGGTTAGTGCATGACGTCACTGGGGTCATACTTAGAGCATGACGTCACCTGGGTTCTGCTTAGTGCGTGACGTCACTGGGGTTCTGCTTAGTGCATGACGTCACTGGGGTCCTGCTTAGGGCATGTCGTCACTGGAGTTCTGCTTAGTGCATGACGTCATTGGGTGTCAAACATAGTGCATGACGTCACTAGGATCCTGCTTAGTGCATAACGTCACTAGGGTCCTGCTTAGTGTATGACGTCACTGGGATTCTTCTTAGTGTATGACGTCACTGGGGTTCTGCTTAGTGCATGACGTCACTGGGGTTCTGCTTAGTGCATGACGACACTGGGGTCCTGCTTAGTGCATGACGTCACTGGGGTCTAGCTTAGTGAATGACGTCACTGGGGTCCTACTTAGTGCATGACGTCAACTGGGGTTCTGCTTAGTGCATGACGTCACTGGGTTCTGCTTAGTGCATGACGTCACTGGGGTTCTGCTTAGTGCATTACATCACTGGGATTCTGCTTAGTAAATGACGTCACTGCGGTTCTGCTTAGTGCATGACGTCACTGGGGTTCTGCTTAGTGCATGACGACACTGGGGTCCTGCTTAGTGCATGACGTCACTGGGGTCCAGCTTAGTGAATGACGTCACTGGGGTCCTACTTAGTGCATGACGTCAACTGGGGTTCTGCTTAGTGCATGACGTCACTGGGTTCTGCTTAGTGCATTACATCACTGGGATTCTGCTTAGTGTATGACGTCACTGCGGTTCTGCTTAGTGCATGACGTCACTGGGGTTCTGCTTAGTGCATGACGTCACTGGGGTTCTGCTTAGTGCATGACGTAACTGGGGTCCTGCTTTGTGCATGACGTCACTGGGGTTCTGCTTAGTGCATGCCGTCACTGGGGTTCTGCTTAGTGCATGACGTCACTGGGGTCCTGCTTAGTGCATGACGTCACTGGGTCCTACTTAGAGCATGACGTCACCTGGGTTCTGCTTAGTGCGTGACGTCACTGGGGTTCTACTTAGTGCATGACGTCACTGGGGTCCTGCTTAGGGCATGTCGTCACTGGGGTTCTGCTTAGTGCATGATGTCACTGGGTGTCAAATATAGTGCATGACGTCACTGGGATCCTGCTTAGTGCATGACGTCACCCTGGTCCTGCTTAGTGTATGACGTCACTAGGATTCTGCTTAGTGTATGACGTCACAGAGGTTCTGCTAAGTGCATGACGTCACTGGGGTCCTGCTTAGTGCATGACTTCACTGGAGTCCAGCTTAGTGAATGACGTCACTGGGGTCCTACATAGTGCATGACATCACTGGGGTCCTCCTTAGTGTATGACGTCACTGGGGTCCTGCTTAGTGCATGACGTCACTGGGGTTCTGCTTAGTGCATGACGTCACTGGGGTCCTGCTTAGTGCATGACGTCATTGGGGTCCAGCTTAGTGAATGACGTCACTGGGGTCCTACTTAGTGCATGACGTCAACTGGGGTTCTGCTTAGTGCATGACGTCACTGGGGTTCTGCTTAGTGCAATACGTCACTGGGGTTCTGCTTAGTGTATGACGTCACTGCGGTTTTGCTTAGTGCATGACGTCACTAGGGTTCTGCTTAGTGCATGACGTCACTGGGGTTCTGCTTAGTGCATGACGTCACTGGGGTCCTGCTCTGTGCATGACGTCACTGGGGTTCTGCTTAGTGCATGACGTCACTGGGGTCCTGCTTAGGGCATGTCGTCACTGGAGTTCTGCTTAGTGCATGACGTCATTGGGTGTCAAACATAGTGCATGACGTCACTAGGATCCTGCTTAGTGCATAACGTCACTAGGGTCCTGCTTAGTGTATGACGTCACTGGGATTCTGCTTAGTGTATGACGTCACTGGGGTTCTGCTTAGTGCATGACGTCACTGGGGTTCTGCTTAGTGCATGACGACACTGGGGTCCTGCTTAGTGCATGACGTCACTGGGGTCCAGCTTAGTGAATGACGTCACTGGGGTCCTACTTAGTGCATGACGTCAACTGGGGTTCTGCTTAGTGCATGACGTCTCTGGGTTCTGCTTAGTGCATGACGTCACTGGGGTTCTGCTTAGTGCATTACATCACTGGGATTCTGCTTAGTGTATGACGTCACTGCGGTTCTGCTTAGTGCATGACGTCACTGGGGTTCTGCTTAGTGCATGACGACACTGGGGTTCTGCTTAGTGCATGACGTCACTGGGGTCCAGCTTAGTGAATGACGTCACTGGGGTCCTACTTAGTGCATGACGTCAACTGGGGTTCTGCTTAGTGCATGACGTCACTGGGTTCTGCTTAGTGCATTACATCACTGGGATTCTGCTTAGTGTATGACGTCACTGCGGTTCTGCTTAGTGCATGACGTCACTGGGGTTCTGCTTAGTGCATGACGTCACTGGGGTTCTGCTTAGTGCATGACGTAACTGGGGTCCTGCTTTGTGCATGACGTCACTGGGGTTCTGCTTAGTGCATGCCGTCACTGGGGTTCTGCTTAGTGCATGACGTCACTGGGGTCCTGCTTAGTGCATGACGTCACTGGGTCCTACTTAGAGCATGACGTCACCGGGGTTCTGCTTAGTGCGTGACGTCACTGGGGTTCTACTTAGTGCATGACGTCACTGGGGTCCTGCTTAGGGCATGTCGTCACTGGGGTTCTGCTTAGTGCATGATGTCACTGGGTGTCAAATATAGTGCATGACGTCACTGGGATCCTGCTTAGTGCATGACGTCACCCTGGTCCTGCTTAGTGTATGACGTCACTAGGATTCTGCTTAGTGTATGACGTCACAGAGGTTCTGCTAAGTGCATGACGTCACTGGGGTCCTGCTTAGTGCATGACTTCACTGGGGTCCAGCTTAGTGAATGACGTCACTGGGGTCCTACATAGTGCATGACATCACTGGGGTCCTCCTTAGTGTATGACGTCACTGGGGTCCTGCTTAGTGCATGACGTCACTGGGGTTCTGCTTAGTGCATGACGTCACTGGGGTCCTGCTTAGTGCATGACGTCATTGGGGTCCAGCTTAGTGAATGACGTCACTGGGGTCCTACTTAGTGCATGACGTCAACTGGGGTTCTGCTTAGTGCATGACGTCACTGCGGTTTTGCTTAGTGCATGACGTCACTAGGGTTCTGCTTAGTGCATGACGTCACTGGGGTTCTGCTTAGTGCATGACGTCACTGGGGTCCTGCTCTGTGCATGACGTCACTGGGGTTCTGCTTAGTGCATGACGACACTGGAGTTCTGCTTAGTGCATGACGTCACTGGGGTCCATGTAACACTGTAAGGTGTTTGGTTTAGTTTATTTAAAATATATATAGAATATGAGTCAGAGACAGGGATTTGGGAAGGCGCCAGTTGTCTGCCGGAGATCTCACACCTCTAAAGAGTTAATGACCCCAAGTGACCTGAGGTCAGATCATGTGAATTTCACCTTGCTTCTGCTAATCTCATAATTGGAGCCTGGTAGCCTTCAGACATGCCGACGTTTAAGGAGTGGCTTGGTAGAGTGCCGGAGGCTATCTACTTGTGGGCAGAGTTAGTTACTAGGGTTCCCCAATATAAACTCGGAGAACCATTGATTCGAGAGCATTTTAGGAATAGGAGACCAGCCAGCGGAGCAGAGCAGAGGCCAGCCGTCGAGATAGGCCGTCACCAGACGGGGGTGACGCTGCTTGAAAATTGCAGACTCCCCCCCCCCCCTCTCTATTCAACTTAGACTCAGTCCTCGGTGAGTGAACATTTAGGTGACTTGGTCGTGTTTTACAAGTGTTGTGTGATGATCAGGGGAAGTCAGTTGTAGTGTTCTCAGATTCTTGGAGGATAACTCACTTTGAACATGAATCTTTAACATTTTAATTGGATTGCTTAAGTTATGATATTTATCATGAAAAATATAATTGTTGAATTTATTATTTAAATGGTCTTTCACTGTGTTCCTAGAAATTTTGAGTTGAGGTGAGAAAGCCTCTGTGATTACTGGTTTCATGGTTTAGAATGAGTACAGGATAGAGATGGGACATATCAATAATGACCTTAATAACATCTTTTGAGAATTTTGTGATACAGACAAGTTTCATTCCTTGTCGTGTATGCAATGATCATGAATGGATGGTGGCAGCATTTCGTCTTCTACTATCTACCCCTCTACTTCTACTATCTACTCTTCTACTTCTACTATCTACTCTTCTACTTCTACCTATCTACACCTCTCCCTCCACCCCTCTCTAAACTCTCACTTTCAACTAATGACCCTCCTCGCTCCTCCCACCTCTCTGTCTCTCACCCCAAACCCTCACTAATTACTTCACTATTCATTTCTTTCCTTTCGTTTCCTCTTATACGTTTGTGGCAGTGATTCTGTATTCTAGAGTTCTCTCTAGAGTTTCGGGTAACTGATCAAGTTACGGCGCCTTGTAGTCTTAGCACCTAGGTAGTCAAATACCTAGGTTACAAGGTGTTGAACGAGAGAGGCTGCCTTAGGAACTCGGGGAGTTCTCTAGAATAGTTAGCTAACTGGGGACGGGATAACGGACTTGAGAGAGCTGTTTCCCCCGGCCTCGTTAGTTAACTTGGGGGTGGAATAATGGACAAGATAGAGCTATTTTCCCCCACCACCCGTTACATCCAGCTTAGGGCATGTCGTCACTGGGGTCCTGCTTAGTGCATGACGTCACTGGGGTCCTGCTTAGTGCATGACGTCACTGGGGTCCTACTTAGAGCATGACGTCAACGGGGTTCTGCTTGGTGCGTGACGTCACTGGGGTTCTGCTTAGTGCGTGTCGTCACTGGGGTTCTGCTTAGTGCATGACGTCACTGGGTGTCAAACATAGTGCGTGACGTCACTGTGATCCTGCTTAGTGCATGACGTCACTGGGGTCCTGCTTAGTGTATGACGTCACTGGGGTTCTGCTTAGTGTATGACGTCACTGCGGTTTTGCTCAGTGCATGACGTCACTGGGGTCCTGCTTAGTGCATGACGTCACTGGGGGTCCAGCTTAGTGAATGACGTCACTGTGGTCCTACTTAGTGCATGACGTCAAGTGGGGTTCTGCTTAGTGCATGAGTTCACTGGGGTTCTGCTTAGTGCATTACGTCACTGGGGTTCTGCTTAGTGTATGACGTCACTGCGGTTTTGCTTAGTGCATGACGTCACTGGGGTTCTGCTTAGTGCATGACGTCACTGGGATTCTGCTTAGTGCATGACGTCACTGGGGTCCTGCTTAGTGCATGACGTCATTGGGGTCCAGCTTAGTGAATGACGTCACTGGGGTCCTACTTAGTGCATGACGTCAAGTGGGGTTCTGCTTAGGGCATGACGTCACTGGGGTTCGGCTTAGTGCATTACGTCACTGGGGTTCTGCTTAGTGTATGACGTCACTGCGGTTTTGCTTAGTGCATGACGTCACTGGGGTTCTGCTTAGTGCATGACGTCACTGGGATCCTGCTCTGTGCATGACGTCACTGGGGTTCTGTTTAGTGCATGACGACACTGGGGTTCTGTTTAGTGCATGACGACACTGGGGTTCTGCTTAGTGCATGACGTCACTGGGGTCCAGCTTAGGGCATATCGTCACTGGGGTCCTGCTTAGTGCATGACGTCACTGGGGTCCTGCTTAGTGCATGACGTCACTGGGGTCCTACTTAGAGCATGATGTCAACGGGGTTCTGCTTAGTGCGTGACGTCACTCGGGTGCTGCTTAGTGCATGACGTCACTGGGTGTCAAACATAGTGCGTGACGTCACTGGGATCCTGCTTAGTGCATGACGTCACTGGGGTACTGCTTAGTGTATGACGTCACTGGGATTCTGCTTAGTGCATGACGTCACAGAGGTTCTGCTAAGTGCATAACGTCACTGGGGTGCTGCTTAGTGCATGACGTCACTGGGGTCCAGCTTAGTGAATGACGTCACTGGGGTCCTACTGAGTACATGACGTCAACTGGGGTTCTGCTTAGTGCATGACGTCACTGGGGTTTTGCTTAGTGCATGACGTCACTGGGGTTCTGCTTAGTGCATTACGTCACTGGGGTTCTGCTTAGTGTATGACGTCACTGCGGTTCTGCTTAGTGCATGACATCATTGGAGTTCTGCTCAGTGCATGACGTCACTAGGGTTCTGCTTAGTGCATGACGTCACTGGTGTCCTGCTTTGTGCATGACGTCACTGGGATTCTGCTTAGTGCATGACGTCACTGGGGTTCTGCTTAGTGCATGACGTCACTGGGGTCCAGCTTAGGGCATGACGTCACTGGGGTCCTGCATAGTGCATGACGTCACTGGGGTCCTGCTTAGTGAATTACATCACTGGATTCCTTCTCTGTGCTTGACGTCACTGGGGTCGTGCTTAGTGCATGACGTCACTGGGGTTCTGCTTAGTGCATTACGTCACTGGGGTTCTCCTTAGTGTATGACATCACTGCGGTTTTGCTTAGTGCATGACGTCACTGGGGTTCTGCTTAGTGCATGACGTCACTGGGGTTCTGCTTAGTGTATGACGTCACTGCGGTTCTGCTTAGTGCATGACATCATTGGAGTTCTGCTCAGTGCATGACGTCACTAGGGTTCTGCTTAGTGCATGACGTCACTGGTGTCCTGCTTTGTGCATGACGTCACTGGGATTCTGCTTAGTGCATGACGTCACTGGGGTTCTGCTTAGTGCATGACGTCACTGGGGTCCAGCTTAGGGCATGACGTCACTGGGGTCCTGCATAGTGCATGACGTCACTGGGGTCCTGCTTAGTGAATTACATCACTGGATTCCTTCTCTGTGCTTGACGTCACTGGGGTCGTGCTTAGTGCATGACGTCACTGGGGTTCTGCTTAGTGCATTACGTCACTGGGGTTCTCCTTAGTGTATGACGTCACTGCGGTTTTGCTTAGTGCATGACGTCACTGGGGTTCTGCTTAGTGCATGACGTCACTGGGGTCCTACTTAGTGCATGACGTCAAGTGGGGTTCTGCTTAGTGCATGACGTCACTGGGGTTCTGCTTAGTGCATTACGTCACTGGGGTTTTGCTTAGTGTATGACGTCACTGCGGTTTTGCTTAGTGCATGACGTCACTGGGGTTCTGCTTAGTGCATGACGTCACTGGGGTTCTGCATAGTGCATGACGTCACTGGGGTCCTGCTCTGTGCATGACGTCACTGGGGTTCTGTTTAGTGCATGACGACACTGGGGTTCTGCTTAGTGCATGACGTCACTGGGGTCCAGCTTAGGGCATGTCGTCACTGGGGTCCTGCTTAGTGCATGACGTCACTGGGGTCCTACTTAGAGCATGATGTCAACGGGGTTCTGCTTAGTGCGTGACGTCACTGGGGTTCTGGTTAGTGCATGACGTCACTGGGGTCCTGTTTAGGGCATGTCGTCACTGGGGTTCTGCTTAGTGCATGACGTCACTGGGTGTCAAACATAGTGCGTGACGTCACTGGGATCCTGCTTAGTGCATGACATCACTGGGGTACTGCTATAGTGTATGACGTCACTGGGATTCTGCTTAGTGCATGACGTCACAGAGGTTCTGCTAAGTGCATAACGTCACTGGGGTCCTGCTTAGTGTATGACGTCACTGGGGTCCTGCTTAGTGCATGACGTCACTGGGGTTCTGCTTAGTGCATGACGTCACTGGGGTGCTGCTTAGTGCATGACGTCACTGGGGTCCAGCTTAGTGAATGACGTCACTGGGGTCCTACTGAGTACATGACGTCAACTGGGGTTCTGCTTAGTGCATGACGTCACTGGGGTTCTGCTTAGTGCATGACGTCACTGGGGTCCTGCTTAGTGCATGACGTCACTGGGTCCTACTTAGAGCATGACGTCACCGGGGTTCTGCTTAGTGCGTGACGTCACTGGGGTTGTACTTAGTGCATGACGTCACTGGGGTCCTGCTTAGGGCATGTCGTCACTGGGGTTCTGCTTTGTGCATGACGTCACTGGGATTCTGCTTAGTGCATGACGTCACTGGGGTTCTGCTTAGTGCATGACGTCACTGGGGTCCAGCTTAGGGCATGTCGTCACTGGGGTCCTGCATAGTGCATGACGTCACTGGGGTCCTGCTTAGTGAATGACATCACTGGATTCCTTCTCTGTGCTTGACGTCACTGGGGTCGTGCTTAGTGCATGACATCACTGGGGTCGTGCTTAGTGCATGACGTCACTGGGGTCCTTCTTAGTGCATGACGTCACTGGGGTCGTGCTTAGTGCATGACGTCACTGGGGTCCTTCTTAGTGCATGACGTCACTGGGGTCCTTCTTAGTGCATGACGTCACTGGGGTCCTGTTTAATGCATGACGTCACTGGGGTCTTGTTTAATACATGACGTCACTGGGTTCCTGCTTAGTGCATGACGTCACTGTAGTCCTGCTTATTTCATGACGTCACTGAGGTCCTGCTTAATCCATGACGTCACTGGAATCGTGCTTAGTGCATGACGTCACTGCGGGTGCTGCTTAGTGCATGACGTCACTGGGGTCCTGCTTAGTGCATGACATCACTGGGGGTCCTACTTAGTGCATGACATCACTGGAGTCCTGCTTAGTGCATGACGTCACTGTGGTCCTGCTTAGTGCATGACGTCACTGGGGTCCTGCTTAGTGCACGATGTCACTGGGGTCCTGCTTAATCTATGACGTCACTGGGATCATGGTTAGTCCATGACATACTGGGGTCCTGCATAGTGCATGACTTCACTGGGGTTCTGCTTAGTGCATGACGTCACTGGGGTCCTGCTTAGTGCATGATGTCACTGGTGTCCTGCTTAGTGCATGACGTCAGTGGTGTCCTGCTTATTGCATGATGTCACTGGTGTCCTGCTTAGTGCATGACGTCACTGGGGTCCACTGGTGTCCTGGAAGTGCATGACGTCACTGGTGTCCTGGTTAGTGCATGACGTCACTGGGGTCCTGATTAGTGCAATGTCGTCACTGGGATTAAGTACTCTGTGGCCACCTGACCAAAACACCACCAACAAGAAACACCAGCGTGACCAAAACACTAACAACAAGAAACACCAGCGTGACCAAAACACCAACAACAAGAAACACCAGCGTGACCAAAACACCAACAACAAGAAACACCAGCGTGACCAAAACACCAACAACAAGAAACACCAGCGTGACCAAAACACTAACAACAAGAAACACCAGCGTGACCAAAACACTAACAACAAGAAACACCAGCGTGACCAAAACACCAACAACAAGAAACACCAGCGTGACCAAAACACCAACAACAAGAAACACCAGCGTGACCAAAACACCAACAACAAGAAACACCAGCGTGACCAAAACACCAACAACAAGAAACACCAGCGTGACCAAAACACCACCAACAAGAAACACCAGCGTGACCAAAACACTAACAACAAGAAACACCAGCGTGACCAAAACACCAACAACAAGAAACACCAGCGTGACCAAAACACCAACAACAAGAAACACCAGCGTGACCAAAACACCAACAACAAGAAACACCAGCGTGACCAAAACACTAACAACAAGAAACACCAGCGTGACCAAAACACCAACAACAAGAAACACTAGCGTGACCAAAACACCAACAACAAGAAACACCAGCGTGACCAAAACACCAACAACAAGAAACACCAGCGTGACCAAAACACTAACAACAAGAAACACCAGCGTGACCAAAACACTAACAACAAGAAACACCATCGTGACCAAAACACTAATAACAGCTGTTGAAAAGTGAGTTTCTGTGACAACCACTGACCTCAGAACACGGTACACAGTAGCTAAGTGTCCCCAACTCTCTAACAACTGCGACGACTACTGCAGTAGACAGACTCTAAGTGATCCCTAATCACTGCATAGTTTAATGAGTATAATGTATACTTAATTTTGTTTATATAATATCTATATCTAAGTTAACTAAAGTTTCTTTTTATATAAATTAAATTATTTTAATACAAATTTTGGTTAAAAAGTTTTGTGCTAAAATTCTAGAAACTAGGAAAAATTCTAGGTTTTATTTACTTTTATATTAGTAATAAAATTTTCATATCAATATTTTTTACGGTGCAGAAACATGCACGGTCAACAACTCCACCAACTCCACCAAAACAAACACCTCACCTTCCTTGGCCCCGACTTCCAAACAAGCTACACACACAATGGAACTGGGAGACCAGATCTCATCCTCACCAACAGAGCAGGCACCCACCTCCAACACTACATCACACCTGGACCCCTCACCGGCTCAGATCACATACCCATATCACTCACACTCTCCAGCAACCCCATACTCATCCCAGCCACCCCACAATATGACTATCAAAATGCAGACTGGGAAGCCTTCAAACAACACCTAACTGCCAGCACACAGCCCTACAACTTCCAAGACAAACCACACACAAACATAAATTCCCAAATCCTCACCATCCAGAATAACATCATACAAGCAGCTGATGCTACCATTCCAAAAACTACCCATAAAACCAGATACTCCTTTTTTCCTTCGATCAGAACAAAAAGGCTACTCTCCTGCTATCACAACAGATTCACCCACAACCTTCACAGATATAACCAAGTAAACACAGACCTCTCTATACTCAAAAACCACATACTCAACAGCCTTGACCAAGACCATGCTAACCACTGGGAGAAACTCATACATAAAGCTGAAATACAAAGAAAAACAACTCCACAACAATTTTGGAACTTCATAAAGAGGATCAGGGGAAAATCCTTCTGTCTTTACATACATCACTCACAACAATCAAAACTATACCGATCCCTCAGAAGTAGTAGACATATTCAAACAACACTGACAGGACATCTTCAATCCCCACCCCCCACAGACAACAGCAATACAAAACATAAACAGAGTAGAAACATGGATCCGACAAAACCCTCATGCCATCACACACTACCCCACCATTGACCTCACGACACTAGACGACTTAGAAAGTGACCTCACAGAATCAATACTACCTGAAGAAGTTAAACTCATGCTTAAGAACACCAGACGTAAAGCCCCAGGAGCCTGTGGCATTGGCCAAGCTCTCCTCAAGAAACTTCCAGACCCCCGAATCTTTGCACTCACAGACGTCTACAACGCCTCACTAGCATCAGGATATTTCCCAAGCCCATTCAAAGAAGTCACAGCAATCCTCATTCCAAAACCCCAAAAATCCCCGACAGACCCCATGAACTACAGACCGATCAGCCTACTAGAGACACTAGGGAAAGTATACGAAAAACTCATTAATCATAAACTCAGGAATCACCTAGAACACAAAAACATATTGACAGACAAACAATTTGGCTTCATACAACACCGCTCAACACAAGACGCACTGAACATAATAACAAACTACCTCTCCATAAATATGCACCAGAGGGCCAAGACGGCCCTCATTGCAAAAGACGTTGAAACGGCTTTTGACACAGTATGGCACGACGGCCTACGTTACAAACTCTGCACCCTATTTCAACTATCTGACAACATGAAGAGGCTACTTTGCAGCTTTCTAGCAAATAGAAAGATGCCGATCAAGTTCCTCAGCAAGCTGTCAGGTTACTTCAACCTAAATGCAGGTGTCCCCCAGGGCTCAGTTCTCTCACCAACCTTATACATACTCTATATAAACGACATTCCTGACCCAATATACTGGACATCAATGACCCTTTGCTACGCTGACGACGTAACCCAACTGATCTCGGACTACACGATTAACGCCCTCACACGGAAAGCACAACAAGAAATAGACAAAGTCACCCTCTGGGAACACGACTGGCGAATAAAAACAAACCCCAACAAGTCTAAAATTACATACTTTTTCTACAACAAACGACGTAACCCTGACCCAGTAAAACTCTACTCTCAATCACCAGATGCAACCCAGATCCCAAGAGTCAACAACACCACAGTACTTGGACTCACATTAGACTTTAACCTTCGCTTTCACACACACATAACACCCAAGAAAGCTATAGCCTCAAACGCTCTATCAAAACTCTTCCCACTCAAACATGCCTCCCAAGCCACCAAGCTCTATCTATACAAAACACTTATTCTCCCACTCCTAACGTATGCACCGATCCCACTCTCACTTGCAGCACCAACAAATAGGAAGAAACTCCAGCGTACCCAGAACAGGGCTCTGAGATGGGTGTTCGATACCCACTGGCAGGACTTCACCACCAGTGAGGCCCTGCATGAGTGGGCGAACATCCCACCTCTGAATTTAACCTGGGATACTATGGGGAAGAAACAGATTAACAGAATTCTCACCTATCATGACAACTACGACGCGTTCCTTAGAAACGTCCTAAGTAGACCCAGACATACGCACAACCTCTTTAACCTGATCGACGATCCACCTCCTGCTCAGTCCTTTACATAACCCCTCTCCTGTAATATACCACTACTCAAATCACCAAACTTCCAACTATAGCCTCCTAGCTCTTCTCCCCCCTCTTTAGGGGGGGACCAACTAGCTCCCGTTTTCTGGTGCCTTGGGTGGGGCACGATGCTGATTAGCAGATCTAAGACCACATCTGGTGTGAGCCTCCAGGGCACACCCAGCTGAGGGCTGCTATCTCCGTAGGTGCTCAGAAAGACGAAATGTTGTCACAAAGATCCGATTCCTTGCCTCCATTGCTTAGTCTTGGTCATAACGATTTCAATGCCATGCAGCTGGGTCTAGCCCTGGCACTTTACCTCATACTGAAAACCCTTCCTCTCACCCCCACTAATTCTTCCCCTATCCCCACTTCCACGCTCACCCATTAGGGTATCTTGACCTATATTTAATTCATTCATTCATTCAATGTTTGTATTTAATAACTAATAAATATTAATATCTTGCTTATCCTCACACACACACACACATCGTTGAATTGTTGTTGTTTCCGATACCTCTTTAATGATTAACTTTTATATTCAAAATTTTTTTGTTTCATTTTACCAGAAATTTTATGTTGACACTTTGAATGCTTTATCAATATCCCCTTTGTGTACCGTATTCTTAGACCATTGTCAAAGTTGTCAGTAAGTATGGATAACTCAGCTGCTGGGCACCACTCTTTCCTTCCCCACCTGTCCAATCCCTAATCCTTATCCTGTAATTGGATGCAATTCCTGGTTATGGTTATGTTGTGGCTGAGAGTGTGGAGGCTGGTGTTGATGTTGTTCAGATTCTGCAAGAGAAATTGACAACATGGCCATGCACTCATCCCCGGGTCCAGACTCATGGAATTCAATATTTATAATGAAATATTTTTTTAAACTATATTCTTAACTAAAAAATGAGTTAAGAAGCATGATGATATTGCAACATATTCTAATACTTGGACCATAGAGTTTAGAACCTTGATGTTGCAACATGTCATAATACTTGGGTTATAGAGTTTAGAACATTGATGGTGTGGCAACATATCCTAATACTTGGTCATAAAGTTTAGAACCTTGATAATTGATTATGTTTCAACATATCCTAATATTTGGTCATAGAGTTTAGAAGTATGATGATGATGCAACATATCCTAATACTTGGGTCACAGAGCTTAGAAGAATGATGATTAAAGATGTTGAAACATATCCTAACGTTTGGGTCATAGAGTTAAGATGAATGTTGATGTTGCAACACGTCCTCCTACTTGTTACACTGCAACATTGTTCAGATTTTGGACATTTCTTTCTCATTCACTTGTTATGCAGTATTTAAATACCGGTTAAAGGGAAGATGCGACGCCGTTGTCATGGAGGTATCACGACTCCTCCTCCTCCTCTTGACTAATGTTTACACATTTACGCCATTCACCGAATTCAAGAAACAACCAAAAAGCAGGTGTTTAACAGTGCCTTACAATGATCACTGCACACAGTAGTGAGTCCATTCACATGCCAGAGTCCTCACATTCATGAGGGGTCCTGCTTAGTGCATGACGTCACTGGGATCCTCCTTTAGTACATGAAGTCACTGGGGTCCTGCTTAGTGCATGACGTCACTGGGGTCCTGCTTAGTGCATGACACCAATGGTATTAAGTACACTGTGACCACCTGCTGGATCTACGCTTAGTGATCTGTGGCCACCTGACCAAAACAACAACAAGAAACACCAGCGTTGTTGGATATTTCCAACATCGAATACAGCATTGTTGTATTCTCATTACTTATTACTAACCATATTAATATTGTAGTAAGTAAAATTAACAACTCGTAGAATTCTCCTGTACTAATAATTCATCTGTGCATTAGGCTAGAATTCTCACGTCATCTGACGCCAGTATTGCGTCAGATTTCTTAACAGTAAAACACATTATATACAATTTGTGTGAGAATTAAATACGATTCTCCATAATTAAAGCATTCTGTATGGCAACTGATTGCAGACGAATGGTTCTCTAACTAAAAGCCGAATAGAGCTTTAGAATCAAAACGTTTACCTCGCGATAGAGGTAGCGTCATCAATGAATGCTATGGGGAGACATTAATTCCTCTCCCTTGTATCTTTACTATTCTTAAATAGTTAAATAATAATATTTCGTTCCTCTAAATAATAAATCCGTCCAGTCTTTAGAGTTTCAAGCGCGAATGCGAGGAATATTAATGTTCATGCCAATAATTTGTGTTGTGAACGTCGACTGGCCGTGGGTGGGAGGACGCCATCCTTAGTCGGTCAGGCGGTGGGGAAGCGGACACGTGCAAGGCCAGAAGGAGGCAAAGCCACGCTTACCGTACTCACAAAAGACGCCATTGTCCAGCAAATAGGACACGTGTGTCTATCCACAGATGAAAGCCGCCACTGTGAGGCGTGAACGACCTTGCAGATAATATCTTCAATTAGTGCTGGTGTTAAATAAGGGACCCCTAGACTTGGTTCCTGACGACACGTGATCAGCCAACTTGAAACGTATTAATCCAGGATAAGCTCACCTGAACTTGGGATACGTAATTACGGCAATCTTAATACTTACACAGTGCCTACAGCTAAGTACTTTTATTTGATGCATCATTTATAAGTGTGTTAATGGCAGGGTGATTGCACGTCACGCGGCAAGACAACACCTAATAACAGGTGATTAGAATTCTATCTGTAGATATCTATAATCTTGAATATGAATTGAGTAGTTAAATCAATTGCTACTGGTAGTCATTTATCTTGCAGCTCGAGAGACGAATTCCTCATGCTGTCTTCTCCATGTTAACCGTGTCATTCGTCGGTGTACCAGACTTGGAGATTAAGAGGACTGCCAGGGTTATCTAAAGGAATCTATTACCAGCTAAGGCTTATTTCTTTTTATTCATAACTTTGCAATTTGATACATTCAGAATGTTCAACATAATGTGTGATTTACTGTAACTCATTATTATGCTCATATTCATGTTTTTCTTTGTATGAATAATATTATATTCAACATTAATTATAGGATTAGATTATTATTATTAGAATTAGTGAACGAACCACACTGATTCCTGGACGTACTGACCTCCAGTAATAACCCCCCAATGTAGGTGTTTGAGGTTTGGTTTTTAATAATACAGCCCATTAATTATTCTTCTGATCATACTTTCTAGTCATATCCATAGTCACTGGTTTTCTCTAGAATTTTATCTAATGATCTGAAATTCTCAGTTTCCCTCTTTACTTTAAAAGCGGGTGGTCCTTCGTAATTTAATTTACTACTTTAATTATTAATTAATCAGAATCAAACCCAAATATCCCACATTATGGTCCTTCGAACCGGATAGGCATTAAATTTAAAATTAAAATATTAACCATTAATAGCTAATCCTTGTGTGATAGAAGCTAGACTAACTATTTAATCAATTGTGTCAAC
Source organism: Procambarus clarkii (assembly GCF_020424385.1). Classification (NCBI taxonomy): domain Eukaryota; kingdom Metazoa; phylum Arthropoda; class Malacostraca; order Decapoda; family Cambaridae; genus Procambarus; species Procambarus clarkii. Next base: position 10,586,325 of record NC_059623.1, read on the forward strand.
TAACATTGTAACACATCAGTTAGCCTAGATCACACTAACATATTGCTACTTTTACCTCATGTATAAAGTGGCTTTAGTGGGTCATAGCCAATTACCCACAACACTTAGACCTATACCTCACACCGAGGTGAGAATCTTTAGGTCACCAGGAGCAACAGCTCACAACTTTTACAATAACACCACCCTAACACCTGCGTTAGAGTGGCCTCACCACCTAACCATCATATATTTAGGTGGCAATGACATCCACCCCACTCGTCATCCAGCCGAGGTGATCAAACACCTCAAAAACATAATTTCTACTTTCAAGCTCATCAGTGAATCAGTAGTATTCACATTAGTGGAGCCTCGCCAACCAAGCCAAGATAATCGTTAGGGAGTAACTCCGGAATACTACCTGAGTGCTGCTAAGTACATAAATTTCAGGCTGAAAAAACGAGTGAGATTGGATGCCACATATATACAATTTACAGCCAGACCTTACAGACAGAACCTGACCAGAGACGGTGTACATTTGTCAGGGGAATCTAGGTTGCATGTGGTTGACAAGTTAATTAACACCATCAACCATCACAAAAGGCTGTGGCTAGCAAGCCAAACTTAACTGTACATAATTATTCACCTGTGTGTGCAAGAGCACTCTTATAAAACAAAAACCCAAAAATACAGCACAACTATATTTACCTTATTGCACCACAATAATCTTTACCCATGGTATTAGGTAGAATTTAGGCTGAGATTGTGCTGAATTTGGTACAAGCCCAGACTAAATAATTTTATAGATCTTAGTTAGGAATTATTACGACTAGATCTAAAACTAGTCAGTGTTGTGTATATATTACATTATTGTGCTGACCCTCTACAGGGTGGGATAAATTTTGAGATAACTCTGATTGGAGTATCTCCATAATATTTCTCTTGTATGCATTATTTTGTGTATCTATTTTGTGTATTGCTGGATTATCTCCATTAACTCTGATGGTGATAAGGATGAGCTAACCGGACGAGAACTAATGGTGGAGTTCAGACAGTACACAAAATATCTAGCTATTTGTTGTTAGGTAGGTAGGTACATTCAACCTCAAGTGAGGTAAACCATAAAGTAGTCACCTTAATTTAGACTACAATTAATGTTACCTGTTCACTAATGAACAAGTATCCAAGCTTCATTAGTAATACATACCCTAACACTGTGAAGTTTGAACCTAAGCCCAACATGGCTACTCCTGAACAATTGAGGAGAACCTACATTGGCCTTAAAGGTCACTTGACCAGATTAATCAATAAGGCTGATGACTTAACTAAGGATAATCCCATTGACTCTTATCATTTAGAGTCAACAGTTAGATTGGCTGATCTGAAATTTGATCAAGTCAGAACTGCAGGTCAATCTTATCTTGCTCTGCTAAATACTGTAGAAATTGATCCTGAGGAAGTAAGTCAAATAGTAAACGACATCTCCCAATATGAAGAGGAGACTCATGATAAAATTTTCAGGCTATCTAAATTAGCCAAACAGTCTGGATCCAATGCCAGCAACACTGGGTCTCACTTCAATAATCACTTACCTGAGGTTCGTTTACCTACTCTAGACTTGCCCACCTTTTCAGGATTAGATACAGAAAATTGGGATAATTTTTGGACTTCCTTTGAAGTTCACATCCATAAGAAACAGTCTCTAGACAAAGTTTCTAAATTTTCATACCTACTCAGTCTTCTCAAAGGAGAGGCTAAAAAGGTCATACATAACCTTAATCTTAATGAGAGTAATTATGAGGAAGCTATAAAACTCCTGAAGTTGAACTATTGCAACAAAGAGTTAAGTATAGCCACCCTTTATTATCAATTACTAGATCTGAATGCACCAAACAGTAGACCAGAGTCACTTCAAAGCTTCAGACTAGAAGTAGAGTCTCTGGTAAAAGCCTTAGGTACTAAGGTTAATATACCTAGTTCTGAATGGTCTATCAAGCTATTGTTACAGAGGAAATTACCTCGAAACGTCTTGACAGAGCTCTGCTCACATTATAATACTGAGTTTCTTACTCTCGATCAGATTTTCGAGGGGTTGAGGATCACAGTTAATAGGTTAAAGACTCATGACAAAATTAAACCTGAGTCCAAACCAATTAATACTGATATTTCAGTCAAACCTAAACAGACTCCAAGTCTAATAAATATAAATCCAAATCTACTCCATCCAACAAGAAGGGAAGTGGAAACGTAGGTACCTACTCAGTATCTCCTTCAGAGATAACTCATGACTTGTCTACTAAAGAGACTAAGTCTATTAATCAAAGAAAGTGTCTGTTCTGCAATCAGGAACACACCACTTATCAATGCTCTGCTTATCCTACGTATAATGCTAGAGTTAAAAGGTTACAGGAATTGCACAAATGCACTAAATGTATGGGTTCTCATGATCCCAAGAAATGTGCAGTACCACTACGTACTTGCAACCGTTGTAAGCAGGGTGTACACCACTACGCCTTATGTAGGAAATCTCCTACACCTACTATGACCACTGGAGAGAATTTTACTAATTCTACGTCAGTGCAATATTGTAAAGTACATCACGAAGTGAATGTACTCGCTACTGAGTCAGGCAACAGTATTACCTTGCCTACTGCTCAGCTTAAATTAATAAACCGAAGATCTAGAATTAACAGTAGAGGTCTCTTTGACCAAGGTTCCCAAAAAACCTTCATCACACAACAGTTGGTAGATGATTTAAATTTAAAACCTACCAAAAGTGTGAAGTTAAACATTTCTGGTTTCCTATCAAATAGTGGACCACGTGACTACAAGGTAGTTAAATTACTAGTTAGACTAGGATCCTCTGCTAGCCCAATCCATGCGGTGGTAGTGGATAAGATTCCTACGGACCTGCAGGTCACAGGATTAGCTCGCACAGCGAGACACCTTAAGCGAAACCGCATGAGGCTAGCGGATCATAAAATAAATTCCGATTGTCTCACAGATATTGGAATATTAATAGGCGCGGATCATTACTACAAGTTTATCACTGGATGCACTAGACAACATGGTATGAATTTGTTGTCGTCCGCAGGTGGCAAATTGCTCACAGGACCCGTGCTTTTCAGACAAGGTCCAGCGCCCACAAACCAACAAACCGATAATGTAATTGTGGCGTGACTAGGCTTAGAACAGTCACCCCTACGCTTCAGGGAAATAGCCGAGGACATTGAGTCTGACCCACCAATACATCGTTTGTGGGATCTAGATACGTTAGGCATCATCCCTGAGCAACCAAGTCCTGATGATACATGGACTTACCAGCAATATCTGGATATGGTTGTCTACTCAAATAAACAATACTGGGTAAGACTTCCATGGAAGTTAGATCATCCCCAACTTCCAGTGAATTATTTTATGGCAGCCTCACAATTGCGGTCTCAATTAACACGACTGCAGAAGCAGCCAGAAAAATTAACCATGTATCACCAACTTATCCAACAACAACTTAACAATAAGTTCATTGAAGTTGTTGAACACGATGACCGAAAAACAGGTCATTATTTACCACACCATGCTGTGGTGAAAGACTCACTGACAACACCTATTCGTATTGTCTTTAATTGCAGTGCTAAAGTAAAGCCTAATAGTGTGTCTCTAAATGAATGTCTCCAAACGGGACCTAGCCTAACACAAAGGCTACATGACGTGTTGTTACGATTTCGCACCGGCATTTTTGCCTATACTGCTGACATCAGCAAAGCCTTTCTCCGAGTAGGATTGCAGGAGGAAGATCGTGACTACACAAAATTCCTCTGGTACAAGGATCCACTGGATCCTAACAGTGAAATAATCACCTATCGGTTCGCCTCTGTATTATTTGGTGCAACATCCTCACCGTTTCTTTTGCAAGCAACATTGGACACGCATTTGAGGAAATCAGACAGCCCTTATAAGGCAACCATTAGCGACAACTTATATGTCGACAATTTCCAGGGGACAACTAATGATCAAGCTGATCTGGTAGAAATCTACCGTGAGGCTAACCGTGAACTGTTAGGAGCTAACATGCCTCTACAGTCATGGGCCTCAAATAATAAACTACTTAACCAGTTAATCGAGAAGGAATTTCCCGATTATCAGGTACCCAGTAGCTTAAAGGTTCTAGGCGTGGAATGGAACACCAACACTGACGAAATGAATGTCAAGTCAGTGTAAACTGATAACTCAACCCTTACCATGAGAACACTGCTCTCATTTGTCAGTCAACCATTTGACCCTTTAGGCCTACTTAGTCCTATATTAATAAGGGGCAAACTCCTAATGCAGGAGTGCTGGCAACAACGTATGGGGATGGGATGATCCGTTACCAAGTGAGTTACAAGCCAAATGGCAAATACTCTCAACGGATTTTAATCAGTTAGGTGTTTTGAAATTTCCCCGTAATGCCTCGGGACCAAACTTACCCACCAATTTGCACGTTTTTTGCGATGCCTCAGGCAAAGCATATGGCGCAGTAGCCTATTTAGTTAACAGTGCTCAATCAATTTTACTCACATCAAAAGCAAGAGTTGCTCCCATCAAAAAGAGATCCTTACCTAAGATGGAGTTGACTGCATTGCTAGTGGGAGTAAGATTGGCCCATTGCCTGGCGAAGACACTCAGTAATATCCACTTTGGTGAGATTGTAGTGTGGTCAGACAACGAGGCAGTCTTACAATGGGTAAGAAACAATAACAACAAAACCCCTTACGTCAGTAATCGCGTCAGGGAGATTCATAATTTATCCGCAGGTTATAAGTTTAGACATGTCCCTACTAAGGACAATCCTGCAGATTATTTGTCAAGAGGATTGACATTAAAACAACTTGTCAAATCTTCGCTGTGGTTCAACGGACCTTCATGGCTTGTTGGTGGTCAGTGGCCCAAACAAAAGCCACAAGTCATCGTGACCAATATCACCACTCCCATGAAGGACCCAGAGCCTCAGCGAACATGAGCCATTAATCCTCATCATTATTCTAATTTAAGCAAATTGTTACGAGTGACTGCACACGTGTTTGATTTCCTCTCTAAAATAGGAATACGACACAAATTCCCCAATCCTGTTCATTATTGGATTAAGCGGGCGCAGCAAGAGACTTACGGAAGCGAATTTGAGAATCTTCCGGATAAACTCACTAAATCTCTGGGCATCTGGTATGATGTCAACACTCATAACATACTACGATGTGGAGGACGTCTGCTACATGCAAAGATTGACTTAGACAATAAGAACCCAATCCTTTTACCTCGCCACCACATCATAACTAAACTTTTTGTCTTACATCACCATCAATATGGTACCCTACATGGTGGAGTTTTAGATACTCTCACCGATCTTAGACAAAGGTACTGGCTTCCTCAAGGTCGTCAGACTGTTAAGACCATTATTAAATCTTGTGTAATCTGTAAGAGATACGACGCTAGAGTCTGTCCTTACCCAGGACCTCCTCCACTCCCAGAAGAGCGAGTAGTTCATCTTCGTCCATTCGAAACAACTGGAGTAGATTATACAGGAGCCTTACTCCTTACTGGTAACCCAGATAATATACCAGTAAAGGCGTACATTTGTCTCTTTACTTGTGCTACAACCAGAGGCGTGCACTTAGAGGTCACCCCAGACATGAGTGCTGAAGCTTTCATTCAAGCTTTCCGCAGATTTGCTGCCCGTCGATCATGTCCTAGATTAATGATATCAGACAACGGATCTAATTTTGTAGCGGGAGAAAGTTGTCTACGAGAAGTTTGGAACCACCCTGAAGTGCAATCAGTCTTACAAAGAAGACAATGTCACTGGAAATTCATAGCACCAAGAGCCCCTTGGCAAGGTGGGTTCTATGAGCGAATGGTAGGCACAGTCAAAAGATGTCTAAGGAAAACGTTACACCGACAAAAGGTCAGTTACTCAGAACTCCAAACTATTGTTGTGGAAATCGAGGCGCGAGTCAATAACCGCCCGATCACCTACCTGTCTGATGATTACACCCAGAGAGAACCACTGAGCCCCTCTCACTTGATCCATGGAGGTCTACTGAGCCCTCTCATCCCCTTAACCGAAGAGGACCCTGTAGACCCATCCCATGTGACCAGAGGAGACTTGGTGGAAAGCTACCAACATCTTTCTAGAGTTATCAACAGGTGGAATGAGGTGTGGACTCGAGAATACCTCACAGCTCTACGAGAATACCAATACGGAGCATCGAGTCCTTACAATAAGGTACAATTAAAACCTGGAGACCTTGTACTAGTCGACAGTGATGGGCCAAGGTCCGAGTGGCCTATAGGAAAAATCGTCACCATCCACCCAGATCGACAAGGTGTCCTAAGAGTGGTTAAAGTCTTATGCAAAGGCAACACTACTCTAAAAACTTTAGAGAAGCTGGTTCCCCTAGAATTGACTGAACAAGAATATCAGTCAGATCCAGTTTCCCCAGTAATTTCAGAGGACAATGAATTTGTTCCTCCAAGCAACCGTCCCACTAGAGCTGCAGCTCAACAATGTAGGCGGAATTTGCGAGCCTATTATAACTCTGAAGAAGAATAATTTCCTTCATTTCCCACTAAGAAAACTGTACTGATACTACGATGTGATATCATGTAACGAAACATTACCCGTCACTATGACCCAAGATATCGCACCACTGTAGATTCTGTTAGTTTAAATTGGGAGAGTTAAATTTCTAAATATTGTGTAGGCTACAAACAACATGTTTCAGTTGACATGTGAATAATAAGACTTAAATTCTTGTAAGTCCTTGATAAATCCGGGACGTTCGTTATGTGTGTACTAACATACTAACATACTAACATACTAATGTATTAATCTTAATATCACTTCGGGATAGGTCAGTACAACACAGTACACTGCGACCCTGGAAACCCCCCCCCCCGGAGTTATGTTGGATATTTCCAACATCGAATACAGCATTGTTGTATTCTCATTACTTATTACTAACCATATTAATATTGTAGTAAGTAAAATTAACAACTCGTAGAATTCTCCTGTACTAATAATTCATCTGTGCATTAGGCTAGAATTCTCACGTCATCTGACGCCAGTATTGCGTCAGATTTCTTTACAGTAAAACATTATATACAATTTGTGTGAGAATTAAATACGATTCTCCATAATTAAGGCATTCTGTATGGCAACTGATTGCAGACGAATGGTTCTCTAACTAAAAGCCGAATAGAGCTTTAGAATCAAAACGTTTACCTCGGGATAGAGGTAGCGTCATCAATGAATGCTATGGGGAGACATTAATTCCTCTCCCTTGTATCTTTACTATTCTTAAATAGTTAAATAATAATATTTCGTTCCTCTAAATAATAAACCAGTCCAGTCTTTAGAGTTTCAAGCGCGAATGCGAGGAATATTAATGTTCATGCCAATAATTTGTGTTGTGAACGTCGACTGGGCGTGGGTGGGAGGACGCCATCCTTAGTCGGTCAGGCGGTGGGGAAGCGGACACGTGCAAGGCCAGAAGGAGGCAAAGCCACGCTTACCGTACTCACAAAAGACGCCATTGTCCAGCAAATAGGACACGTGTGTCTATCCACAGATGAAAGCCGCCACTGTGAGGCGTGAACGACCTTGCAGATAATATCTTCAACTAGTGCTGGTGTTAAATAAGGGACCCCTAGACTTGGTTCCTGACGACACGTGATCAGCCAACTTGAAACGTATTAATCCAGGATAAGCTCACCTGAACTTGGGATACGTAATTACGGCAATCTTAATACTTACACAGTGCCTACAGTTAAGTACTTGTATTTGATGCATCATTTATAAGTGTTAATGACAGGGTGATTGCACGTCACGCGGCAAGACAACACCTAATAACAGGTGATTAGAATTCTATCTGTAGATATCTATAATCTTGAATATGAATTGAGTAGTTAAATCAATTGCTACTGGTAGTCATTTATCTTGCAGCTCGAGAGACGAATTCCTCATGCTGTCTTCTCCATGTTAACCGTGTCATTCGTCGGTGTACCAGACTTGGAGATTAAGAGGACTGCCAGGGTTATCTAAAGGAATCTATTACCAGCTAAGGCTTATTTCTTTTTATTCATAACTTTGCAATTTGATACATTCAGAATGTTCAACATAATGTGTGATTTACTGTAACTCATTATTATGCTCATATTCATGTTTTTCTTTGTATGAATAATATTATATTCAACATTAATTATAGGATTAGATTATTATTATTAGAATTAGTGAACGAACCACACTGATTCCTGGACGTACTGACCTCCAGTAATAACCCCCCAATGTAGGTGTTTGAGGTTTGGTTTTTAATAATACAGCCCATTAATTATTCTTCTGATCATACTTTCTAGTCATATCCATAGTCACTGGTTTTCTCTAGAATTTTATCTAATGATCTGAAATTCTCAGTTTCCCTCTTTACTTTAAAAGCGGGTGGTCCTTCGTAATTTAATTTACTACTTTAATTATTAATTAATCAGAATCAATCCCAAATATCCCACAAGCGTGACCAAAACACAAATAACAAGAAACACCAGCGAGACCAAAACACCAATAACACCTGTTGTAACGTGAGTTTGTGACAACCACTGGCCTCAGAACATGGTACACAGTAGCTAAGTATCCCCTCACTTAGGGACGACCAATGTCCTGTAAACGTGGTAAACAGAATTTTAGAGTACTAATTTAGTGTAAAATATACCTAAGTGTTACATCATTCGAGCAACTGTAGTGCATACCTATATATGACTGAAGTTTGTATTTTTTGTGTTTTATATACTGAAAATTTAGTTTATGTGAATAATACATACTATCATTTAAAAATAACAAAAGTCTTTTATATAAATAATATTTTTTTGAGAAAACATAAATATCAAAATTTGTGTTAAATTTAATAAGAATTAAAAAAAAATTCAATAATTTTACTAAATTTTTCTTAAAATTTTAATTGCTTATTAAACTTGAAAATTAATTTCTTTAATGTAAACAAATAATTGTGTTTAGGAAGTAATATATATATATATATATATATATATATATATATATATATATATATATATATATATATATATATATATATATATATATATAAGCCTATACTTGCATAAACCACAAGTGAAGATAAACAATCTTTGGACAACACCCACCAGTGGGACTCGAACCCAGAAAGCACAACTACCTTCCAGTAGCTGGCATAACTAGTATGCTTTAACCCACTACGCCATCAGACCTTACAAAAGAAGTAGATCGTTCGAGATATATATCTCAAACATCTCTACCTCCCGAAGGCACCAGATGAGTGAGGGGTCAGTCTGCATTTTTCGTCAAGCCACTGTCAATGTGAGAGAACTCGTGTCCAGCTTATAAGCCTATACTTGCATAAACCACAAGTGAAGATAAACAATCTTTGGACAACACCCACCAGTGGGACTCGAACCCAGAAAGCACAACTACCTTCCAGTAGCTGGCATAACTAGTATGCTTTAACCCACTACGCCATCAGACCTTACAAAAGAAGTAGATCGTTCGAGATATATATCTCAAACATCTCTACCTCCCGAAGGCACCAGATGAGTGAGGGGTCAGTCTGCATTTTTCGTCAAGCCACTGTCAATGTGAGAGAACTCGTGTCCAGCTTATAAGCCTATACTTGCATAAACCACAAGTGAAGATAAACAATCTTTGGACAACACCCACCAGTGGGACTCGAACCCAGAAAGCACAACTACCTTCCAGTAGCTGGCATAACTAGTATGCTTTAACCCACTACGCCATCAGACCTTACAAAAGAAGTAGATCGTTCGAGATATATATCTCAAACATCTCTACCTCCCGAAGGCACCAGATGAGTGAGGGGTCAGTCTGCATTTTTCGTCAAGCCACTGTCAATGTGAGAGAACTCGTGTCCAGCTTATAAGCCTATACTTGCATAAACCACAAGTGAAGATAAACAATCTTTGGACAACACCCACCAGTGGGACTCGAACCCAGAAAGCACAACTACCTTCCAGTAGCTGGCATAACTAGTATGCTTTAACCCACTACGCCATCAGACCTTACAAAAGAAGTAGATCGTTCGAGATATATATCTCAAACATCTCTACCTCCCGAAGGCACCAGATGAGTGAGGGGTCAGTCTGCATTTTTCGTCAAGCCACTGTCAATGTGAGAGAACTCGTGTCCAGCTTATAAGCCTATACTTGCATAAACCACAAGTGAAGATAAACAATCTTTGGACAACACCCACCAGTGGGACTCGAACCCAGAAAGCACAACTACCTTCCAGTAGCTGGCATAACTAGTATGCTTTAACCCACTACGCCATCAGACCTTACAAAAGAAGTAGATCGTTCGAGATATATATCTCAAACATCTCTACCTCCCGAAGGCACCAGATGAGTGAGGGGTCAGTCTGCATTTTTCGTCAAGCCACTGTCAATGTGAGAGAACTCGTGTCCAGCTTATAAGCCTATACTTGCATAAACCACAAGTGAAGATAAACAATCTTTGGACAACACCCACCAGTGGGACTCGAACCCAGAAAGCACAACTACCTTCCAGTAGCTGGCATAACTAGTATGCTTTAACCCACTACGCCATCAGACCTTACAAAAGAAGTAGATCGTTCGAGATATATATCTCAAACATCTCTACCTCCCGAAGGCACCAGATGAGTGAGGGGTCAGTCTGCATTTTTCGTCAAGCCACTGTCAATGTGAGAGAACTCGTGTCCAGCTTATAAGCCTATACTTGCATAAACCACAAGTGAAGATAAACAATCTTTGGACAACACCCACCAGTGGGACTCGAACCCAGAAAGCACAACTACCTTCCAGTAGCTGGCATAACTAGTATGCTTTAACCCACTACGCCATCAGACCTTACAAAAGAAGTAGATCGTTCGAGATATATATCTCAAACATCTCTACCTCCCGAAGGCACCAGATGAGTGAGGGGTCAGTCTGCATTTTTCGTCAAGCCACTGTCAATGTGAGAGAACTCGTGTCCAGCTTATAAGCCTATACTTGCATAAACCACAAGTGAAGATAAACAATCTTTGGACAACACCCACCAGTGGGACTCGAACCCAGAAAGCACAACTACCTTCCAGTAGCTGGCATAACTAGTATGCTTTAACCCACTACGCCATCAGACCTTACAAAAGAAGTAGATCGTTCGAGATATATATCTCAAACATCTCTACCTCCCGAAGGCACCAGATGAGTGAGGGGTCAGTCTGCATTTTTCGTCAAGCCACTGTCAATGTGAGAGAACTCGTGTCCAGCTTATAAGCCTATACTTGCATAAACCACAAGTGAAGATAAACAATCTTTGGACAACACCCACCAGTGGGACTCGAACCCAGAAAGCACAACTACCTTCCAGTAGCTGGCATAACTAGTATGCTTTAACCCACTACGCCATCAGACCTTACAAAAGAAGTAGATCGTTCGAGATATATATCTCAAACATCTCTACCTCCCGAAGGCACCAGATGAGTGAGGGGTCAGTCTGCATTTTTCGTCAAGCCACTGTCAATGTGAGAGAACTCGTGTCCAGCTTATAAGCCTATACTTGCATAAACCACAAGTGAAGATAAACAATCTTTGGACAACACCCACCAGTGGGACTCGAACCCAGAAAGCACAACTACCTTCCAGTAGCTGGCATAACTAGTATGCTTTAACCCACTACGCCATCAGACCTTACAAAAGAAGTAGATCGTTCGAGATATATATCTCAAACATCTCTACCTCCCGAAGGCACCAGATGAGTGAGGGGTCAGTCTGCATTTTTCGTCAAGCCACTGTCAATGTGAGAGAACTCGTGTCCAGCTTATAAGCCTATACTTGCATAAACCACAAGTGAAGATAAACAATCTTTGGACAACACCCACCAGTGGGACTCGAACCCAGAAAGCACAACTACCTTCCAGTAGCTGGCATAACTAGTATGCTTTAACCCACTACGCCATCAGACCTTACAAAAGAAGTAGATCGTTCGAGATATATATCTCAAACATCTCTACCTCCCGAAGGCACCAGATGAGTGAGGGGTCAGTCTGCATTTTTCGTCAAGCCACTGTCAATGTGAGAGAACTCGTGTCCAGCTTATAAGCCTATACTTGCATAAACCACAAGTGAAGATAAACAATCTTTGGACAACACCCACCAGTGGGACTCGAACCCAGAAAGCACAACTACCTTCCAGTAGCTGGCATAACTAGTATGCTTTAACCCACTACGCCATCAGACCTTACAAAAGAAGTAGATCGTTCGAGATATATATCTCAAACATCTCTACCTCCCGAAGGCACCAGATGAGTGAGGGGTCAGTCTGCATTTTTCGTCAAGCCACTGTCAATGTGAGAGAACTCGTGTCCAGCTTATAAGCCTATACTTGCATAAACCACAAGTGAAGATAAACAATCTTTGGACAACACCCACCAGTGGGACTCGAACCCAGAAAGCACAACTACCTTCCAGTAGCTGGCATAACTAGTATGCTTTAACCCACTACGCCATCAGACCTTACAAAAGAAGTAGATCGTTCGAGATATATATCTCAAACATCTCTACCTCCCGAAGGCACCAGATGAGTGAGGGGTCAGTCTGCATTTTTCGTCAAGCCACTGTCAATGTGAGAGAACTCGTGTCCAGCTTATAAGCCTATACTTGCATAAACCACAAGTGAAGATAAACAATCTTTGGACAACACCCACCAGTGGGACTCGAACCCAGAAAGCACAACTACCTTCCAGTAGCTGGCATAACTAGTATGCTTTAACCCACTACGCCATCAGACCTTACAAAAGAAGTAGATCGTTCGAGATATATATCTCAAACATCTCTACCTCCCGAAGGCACCAGATGAGTGAGGGGTCAGTCTGCATTTTTCGTCAAGCCACTGTCAATGTGAGAGAACTCGTGTCCAGCTTATAAGCCTATACTTGCATAAACCACAAGTGAAGATAAACAATCTTTGGACAACACCCACCAGTGGGACTCGAACCCAGAAAGCACAACTACCTTCCAGTAGCTGGCATAACTAGTATGCTTTAACCCACTACGCCATCAGACCTTACAAAAGAAGTAGATCGTTCGAGATATATATCTCAAACATCTCTACCTCCCGAAGGCACCAGATGAGTGAGGGGTCAGTCTGCATTTTTCGTCAAGCCACTGTCAATGTGAGAGAACTCGTGTCCAGCTTATAAGCCTATACTTGCATAAACCACAAGTGAAGATAAACAATCTTTGGACAACACCCACCAGTGGGACTCGAACCCAGAAAGCACAACTACCTTCCAGTAGCTGGCATAACTAGTATGCTTTAACCCACTACGCCATCAGACCTTACAAAAGAAGTAGATCGTTCGAGATATATATCTCAAACATCTCTACCTCCCGAAGGCACCAGATGAGTGAGGGGTCAGTCTGCATTTTTCGTCAAGCCACTGTCAATGTGAGAGAACTCGTGTCCAGCTTATAAGCCTATACTTGCATAAACCACAAGTGAAGATAAACAATCTTTGGACAACACCCACCAGTGGGACTCGAACCCAGAAAGCACAACTACCTTCCAGTAGCTGGCATAACTAGTATGCTTTAACCCACTACGCCATCAGACCTTACAAAAGAAGTAGATCGTTCGAGATATATATCTCAAACATCTCTACCTCCCGAAGGCACCAGATGAGTGAGGGGTCAGTCTGCATTTTTCGTCAAGCCACTGTCAATGTGAGAGAACTCGTGTCCAGCTTATAAGCCTATACTTGCATAAACCACAAGTGAAGATAAACAATCTTTGGACAACACCCACCAGTGGGACTCGAACCCAGAAAGCACAACTACCTTCCAGTAGCTGGCATAACTAGTATGCTTTAACCCACTACGCCATCAGACCTTACAAAAGAAGTAGATAGTTCGAGATATATATCTCAAACATCTCTACCTCCCGAAGGCACCAGATGAGTGAGGGGTCAGTCTGCATTTTTCGTCAAGCCACTGTCAATGTGAGAGAACTCGTGTCCAGCTTATAAGCCTATACTTGCATAAACCACAAGTGAAGATAAACAATCTTTGGACAACACCCACCAGTGGGACTCGAACCCAGAAAGCACAACTACCTTCCAGTAGCTGGCATAACTAGTATGCTTTAACCCACTACGCCATCAGACCTTACAAAAGAAGTAGATAGTTCGAGATATATATCTCAAACATCTCTACCTCCCGAAGGCACCAGATGAGTGAGGGGTCAGTCTGCATTTTTCGTCAAGCCACTGTCAATGTGAGAGAACTCGTGTCCAGCTTATAAGCCTATACTTGCATAAACCACAAGTGAAGATAAACAATCTTTGGACAACACCCACCAGTGGGACTCGAACCCAGAAAGCACAACTACCTTCCAGTAGCTGGCATAACTAGTATGCTTTAACCCACTACGCCATCAGACCTTACAAAAGAAGTAGATAGTTCGAGATATATATCTCAAACATCTCTACCTCCCGAAGGCACCAGATGAGTGAGGGGTCAGTCTGCATTTTTCGTCAAGCCACTGTCAATGTGAGAGAACTCGTGTCCAGCTTATAAGCCTATACTTGCATAAACCACAAGTGAAGATAAACAATCTTTGGACAACACCCACCAGTGGGACTCGAACCCAGAAAGCACAACTACCTTCCAGTAGCTGGCATAACTAGTATGCTTTAACCCACTACGCCATCAGACCTTACAAAAGAAGTAGATAGTTCGAGATATATATCTCAAACATCTCTACCTCCCGAAGGCACCAGATGAGTGAGGGGTCAGTCTGCATTTTTCGTCAAGCCACTGTCAATGTGAGAGAACTCGTGTCCAGCTTATAAGCCTATACTTGCATAAACCACAAGTGAAGATAAACAATCTTTGGACAACACCCACCAGTGGGACTCGAACCCAGAAAGCACAACTACCTTCCAGTAGCTGGCATAACTAGTATGCTTTAACCCACTACGCCATCAGACCTTACAAAAGAAGTAGATAGTTCGAGATATATATCTCAAACATCTCTACCTCCCGAAGGCACCAGATGAGTGAGGGGTCAGTCTGCATTTTCGTCAAGCCACTGTCAATGTGAGAGAACTCGTGTCCAGCTTATAAGCCTATACTTGCATAAACCACAAGTGAAGATAAACAATCTTTGGACAACACCCACCAGTGGGACTCGAACCCAGAAAGCACAACTACCTTCCAGTAGCTGGCATAACTAGTATGCTTTAACCCACTACGCCATCAGACCTTACAAAAGAAGTAGATAGTTCGAGATATATATCTCAAACATCTCTACCTCCCGAAGGCACCAGATGAGTGAGGGGTCAGTCTGCATTTTTCGTCAAGCCACTGTCAATGTGAGAGAACTCGTGTCCAGCTTATAAGCCTATACTTGCATAAACCACAAGTGAAGATAAACAATCTTTGGACAACACCCACCAGTGGGACTCGAACCCAGAAAGCACAACTACCTTCCAGTAGCTGGCATAACTAGTATGCTTTAACCCACTACGCCATCAGACCTTACAAAAGAAGTAGATAGTTCGAGATATATATCTCAAACATCTCTACCTCCCGAAGGCACCAGATGAGTGAGGGGTCAGTCTGCATTTTTCGTCAAGCCACTGTCAATGTGAGAGAACTCGTGTCCAGCTTATAAGCCTATACTTGCATAAACCACAAGTGAAGATAAACAATCTTTGGACAACACCCACCAGTGGGACTCGAACCCAGAAAGCACAACTACCTTCCAGTAGCTGGCATAACTAGTATGCTTTAACCCACTACGCCATCAGACCTTACAAAAGAAGTAGATAGTTCGAGATATATATCTCAAACATCTCTACCTCCCGAAGGCACCAGATGAGTGAGGGGTCAGTCTGCATTTTTCGTCAAGCCACTGTCAATGTGAGAGAACTCGTGTCCAGCTTATAAGCCTATACTTGCATAAACCACAAGTGAAGATAAACAATCTTTGGACAACACCCACCAGTGGGACTCGAACCCAGAAAGCACAACTACCTTCCAGTAGCTGGCATAACTAGTATGCTTTAACCCACTACGCCATCAGACCTTACAAAAGAAGTAGATAGTTCGAGATATATATCTCAAACATCTCTACCTCCCGAAGGCACCAGATGAGTGAGGGGTCAGTCTGCATTTTCGTCAAGCCACTGTCAATGTGAGAGAACTCGTGTCCAGCTTATAAGCCTATACTTGCATAAACCACAAGTGAAGATAAACAATCTTTGGACAACACCCACCAGTGGGACTCGAACCCAGAAAGCACAACTACCTTCCAGTAGCTGGCATAACTAGTATGCTTTAACCCACTACGCCATCAGACCTTACAAAAGAAGTAGATAGTTCGAGATATATATCTCAAACATCTCTACCTCCCGAAGGCACCAGATGAGTGAGGGGTCAGTCTGCATTTTTCGTCAAGCCACTGTCAATGTGAGAGAACTCGTGTCCAGCTTATAAGCCTATACTTGCATAAACCACAAGTGAAGATAAACAATCTTTGGACAACACCCACCAGTGGGACTCGAACCCAGAAAGCACAACTACCTTCCAGTAGCTGGCATAACTAGTATGCTTTAACCCACTACGCCATCAGACCTTACAAAAGAAGTAGATAGTTCGAGATATATATCTCAAACATCTCTACCTCCCGAAGGCACCAGATGAGTGAGGGGTCAGTCTGCATTTTTCGTCAAGCCACTGTCAATGTGAGAGAACTCGTGTCCAGCTTATAAGCCTATACTTGCATAAACCACAAGTGAAGATAAACAATCTTTGGACAACACCCACCAGTGGGACTCGAACCCAGAAAGCACAACTACCTTCCAGTAGCTGGCATAACTAGTATGCTTTAACCCACTACGCCATCAGACCTTACAAAAGAAGTAGATAGTTCGAGATATATATCTCAAACATCTCTACCTCCCGAAGGCACCAGATGAGTGAGGGGTCAGTCTGCATTTTTCGTCAAGCCACTGTCAATGTGAGAGAACTCGTGTCCAGCTTATAAGCCTATACTTGCATAAACCACAAGTGAAGATAAACAATCTTTGGACAACACCCACCAGTGGGACTCGAACCCAGAAAGCACAACTACCTTCCAGTAGCTGGCATAACTAGTATGCTTTAACCCACTACGCCATCAGACCTTACAAAAGAAGTAGATAGTTCGAGATATATATCTCAAACATCTCTACCTCCCGAAGGCACCAGATGAGTGAGGGGTCAGTCTGCATTTTTCGTCAAGCCACTGTCAATGTGAGAGAACTCGTGTCCAGCTTATAAGCCTATACTTGCATAAACCACAAGTGAAGATAAACAATCTTTGGACAACACCCACCAGTGGGACTCGAACCCAGAAAGCACAACTACCTTCCAGTAGCTGGCATAACTAGTATGCTTTAACCCACTACGCCATCAGACCTTACAAAAGAAGTAGATAGTTCGAGATATATATCTCAAACATCTCTACCTCCCGAAGGCACCAGATGAGTGAGGGGTCAGTCTGCATTTTTCGTCAAGCCACTGTCAATGTGAGAGAACTCGTGTCCAGCTTATAAGCCTATACTTGCATAAACCACAAGTGAAGATAAACAATCTTTGGACAACACCCACCAGTGGGACTCGAACCCAGAAAGCACAACTACCTTCCAGTAGCTGGCATAACTAGTATGCTTTAACCCACTACGCCATCAGACCTTACAAAAGAAGTAGATAGTTCGAGATATATATCTCAAACATCTCTACCTCCCGAAGGCACCAGATGAGTGAGGGGTCAGTCTGCATTTTTCGTCAAGCCACTGTCAATGTGAGAGAACTCGTGTCCAGCTTATAAGCCTATACTTGCATAAACCACAAGTGAAGATAAACAATCTTTGGACAACACCCACCAGTGGGACTCGAACCCAGAAAGCACAACTACCTTCCAGTAGCTGGCATAACTAGTATGCTTTAACCCACTACGCCATCAGACCTTACAAAAGAAGTAGATAGTTCGAGATATATATCTCAAACATCTCTACCTCCCGAAGGCACCAGATGAGTGAGGGGTCAGTCTGCATTTTCGTCAAGCCACTGTCAATGTGAGAGAACTCGTGTCCAGCTTATAAGCCTATACTTGCATAAACCACAAGTGAAGATAAACAATCTTTGGACAACACCCACCAGTGGGACTCGAACCCAGAAAGCACAACTACCTTCCAGTAGCTGGCATAACTAGTATGCTTTAACCCACTACGCCATCAGACCTTACAAAAGAAGTAGATAGTTCGAGATATATATCTCAAACATCTCTACCTCCCGAAGGCACCAGATGAGTGAGGGGTCAGTCTGCATTTTTCGTCAAGCCACTGTCAATGTGAGAGAA
>NC_059623.1:10604857-10641095 GCF_020424385.1 Procambarus clarkii
CTGATTTAATGTTTTCCTAACCATGTTAAAAGCTCCTGTTTGATGGGGAGAAAATGCACAAGTATGAAGAGAAAGAGGGAGAGAGGAAAGAGAAGTGGAGAGGATGAGCGGGAAGAGTAAGAAAGAGAGAGAGGGAGTGAAGGAGAAGATGAAGGGAATAGGGATAATGATTCGGGCTGCTACATATAAGTGGAAGTTTTCTCTTTACATTTACCTAAAACTTTGTTTCGTGACGCTGTAAACATTTTTCAGCGATGTATAAACTTATGCAATGAAACAGTGTTTGGCCCTGGGTTATATAATAGATGTTTATTAATTGTTTATGCCTCCAAAATCTAGAAAATGGTTATTATTTTTTAGAAACTTGCCTTAGATGCAAAGGGCAAAGATCTATGGCAAGTTTTATGGTAATAATATCCATTTTTCCCTACATTGGAGGCACAACAATTTTGGAAATAAATCTCACTCAGCTACTCTTCCTAAAGCTTACCAACGTTAAGAAACTGTCGTACTAAAGTGCCCTTATCCTAACCTACCGGAGGACCCAAAACAGGAAACGGGACATTAGCCCTTACACTGCTCAGGGGTCCTTGGGACATTTACACCCCTGTGCGCAAGAAAAACAAAATTCAAAAAAAATTTTTCGTCTTCTAAACATGTTAATTTGTGTCCCCTGAGCACGGAAAAAATAAAAAAAAAAATCGAAGGTGACATATTTTGGGCGCAATTGACCGAGGAAGTCTGGCAAAAAGTGGGCGTTGACAGAGCGGTCGTCAGACCTGGTCAGCGTCACCCGCGTTGACAGATGGGAGTTGCCACAAAGATATTATTACCTAATTGTTTCAATGTCTCCGATTGATTTTTTCTTTGTTTTTTTTGCAGTAATATTATTCAATAGCGTGTATTGTAATATATTTATATAATAAAAGTGGTTAATAATCGCTATACTCAAAAGTATGATGTGCATATAAGTGACTCAATTATTATGTTTATAAAACTATAAACAAATAGTTTTGCTGCTATTACACTCTATACACAGGTTATATATAAGTATTGGCATGTTTTGGTCACCATAACGAACCACTAAGTTGGTATTGAGAGTCGAAAAGCAACGAGGAGTTACCGCCACACACCAGCCAGCCACTCACTGCCACTCCCTCAACACACGCACTAAACTTTCTTCCCCAACAATACCATTTGTGGTGTTATTACACTATATACAGACGTTATATATAAGTATGTGTATATTTTGTTCACCACAACTGTAAAGCTAAGCTGATATAGTTAGTTCAGGCACTAAGAGTCGTCGCTATACACAGATGGCGGCTGGCGGCTACCTCACTCATTCAAGGTCACACGAGCTAAATTTTCTCCCCCAACAATACCAGTTGTGGTGTATTACACTATATACAGACGTTTATATATAAGTGTGTATATTTTGTTCACCACAACTGTACAGCTAAGCTGATATAGTTAGTTCAGGCACTAAGAGTCGTCGCTATACACAGATGGCGGCTGGCGGCTCCCTCACTCTTTCAAGGTCACACGAGCTAAACTTTCCCCCCCAACAATACCTTTTGCAGTGTTATTACCCTATATACACATATTTTATATAAATATCTACATGTTTTATGCACCGTAACTGTACACCTAAGCTTGTAGTGCGCCCAAAGAGCATAGTGGCCACCCTCTAAACAGCTAGACAAATCGTGCAGACGACGTCACCTCCGTCACCCATATGGCTCCTCCCAGCATAATCCTTTTGCTGTTATTACACTAATACACACATTATATATAAGTATCTACATTTGTGTTCACCATAGAGAACCGCTGACCTGGTATGGTGAAGGCAAACAATAAAAGGTGGCCACACACAGTCAGTAAACGATGCTGTCTCCCTCCGTCTCTCAGCATCACTCAGATTCAGATGTTTAGATTCAGATTCAGATGTTTATTCAGGTAAGGTATATACATACAAGTGATGTTACATTAATGGATTGATATATAGATAGAGCTAGTACATACAATGCCTAAAGCCACTATTACTCAATGCGTTTCGGGCTCCTCCCACAGCGCTAATTATTACAACAATCCTGCTATTATCACAACCCTGGTTATTTATATCACAGTCATTGGTCATCTGTAATATTGTCATCGCTAAATAATAACAATTAAATATTTATTTTGACATTTTTCGGCGATGCTGTGGTCACAAGCTGAACATCAATGCTGTTCGCTCATGCTGCGTGCGCCGGCCTTGGTTGCTCCAACAGTACTGTGCCTCTCACACCTGAGAATATTGCCCACGATTTATTTTTTAAATGGCGTCTGTTTACAAGAGCCCTGAGGAAGCTACTGTGAACCCCGTGTAGCCGCGGGCCATTTGAATCAGGCCTGGCACCCTATGGCGTATATATACGCCATGCGCACCATGGGACATGTTACTCAGGGCGTATATATACGCCATGCGCAGTTTAAGGGTTAGGTCACTTTAGCGAGCCGCTTACATTTTCTAGTACGACTACTTTTGGTCTTAGGTAGAATATACGTCAAAATGCAACGTTCTATTAAGAGAACGGCTTGACACACTACCCAGGGGAAATGGCTGTAATGTTACAGTGTATTATGTATGAGGTTGGTGTCAGGCTCTGTATTTTAATGAATTATTTCCGTTAAACACGACGGTGCAAAGTAGAACAACTTCACAGTACTCAGTGACACATTTAGGGTCACGTGACCAAGTACTTACAGTGAGAGGAGATCAGTGACGTCATGCACTAAGCAGGACCCCCAGTGACGTCATGCACTAAGCAGGACCCCCAGTGACGTCATGCACTAAGCAGGACCCCCAGTGACGTCATGCACTAATCAGAACCCCAGTGACGTCATGCACTAAGCAGGACCCCCAGTGACCTCATGCACTAAGCAGGTCCACAGTGACGTCATGCACTAATTAGGTCCCCAGTGACGTCATGCACTAAGCAGGTCCCCAGTGACGTCATGCACTTGGCAGGATCCCCAGTGACGTCATGCACTAAGCATGACCCCAGTGATGTCATGCACTAAGCAGGACCCCAGTGACGTCATGCACTAAGCAGGACCCCCAGTGACGTCATGCACTAAGCAGGATCCCAGTGACGTCATTCACTAAGCAGGATCCCAGTGACGTCATGCATTTAGCAGGAACCCTGTGACGTCATGCACTAAGCAGAGCCCCCAGCGACGTCATGGACCAAGCAGGACCCCAGTGACGTCATGTACTAAGCAGGAACCCCAATGACGTCATGCACTAAGCAGGCCCCCAGTGACGTCATGCACTAAGCAGGACCCCTCATGAATGTGAGGGCTCTGACATGAGAATGGATTAACTACTGTGTGCAGTGATCATTGTAAGGCACTGTTAAACACCTGCTTTATGTTGTTTCTTGAATTCGGCGAATGAACGGTGGTGAATGGCGTAAATGTGTAAACATCAGTCAGGAGGAGGAGGAGGGTGATGTTCCCATGACAACGGCGTCGCATCTTCCCTTTAACCGGTATTTAAAATATACATAACAAGTGAATGAGAAAGAAATGTAAAAAATCTTAACAATGTTGCAGTGTAACAAGTAGAAGACACGTTGTAACATCAACATGCATCTTAACTCTATGACCCAAATGTTAGGATATTTGCATCATTATCAATGTTCTAAACTCTATGACCCAAGTATTAGGATATGTTCAACATCAACTTTCTAAAGTGTATGATCCAAGTATTATGATATGTTGCAACATCATCATGCATCTAAACTCATTTTTTTGTTTAGAAAAATATTTAATTATACATATTGAATTCCATGAGTCTGGACCCGGGACTGAGTGCATGGGAATGTTGACAATTTCTCTTGCAAAATCTGCCACGCTCGTGTTGATATCAATTATATTTACAGGAGTTTGGATATCACGCATAAAGACGTTGTCCGGATCTTCCACTTTCATGCTGTTATTGTAGTGCTTATTGTTATACCATAACCAGGCACTGCATCACCAACCTCAACAAGGCCCTGAACAACAATCAACCCAGCCTCCACACCCTCAGCCACAACAAACCTAACCAGGCACTGCATCACCAACCTCAACAAGGCCCTGAACAACATCAACACCCCTCCACACCCTCAGCCACAACATAACAATAACCAGGCACTGCATCACCAACCTCAACAAGGCCCTGAACAACATCAACACCAGCCTCCACCCCTCAGCCACAACATAACCATAACCAGGCACTGCATCACCAACCTCAACAAGGCCCTGAACAACATCAACCCAGCCTCCACACCCTCAGCCACAAAAACCATAACCAGGCACTGCATCACCAACCTCAACAAGGCCCTGAACAACATCAACACCGGCCTCCACACCCTCAGCCACAACATTACCATAACCAGGCACTGCATCACCAACCTCAACAAGGCCCTGAACAACATCAACACCGCCTCCACACCCTCAGCCACAACAAAAACCATAACCCAACACTCATCTCCAACCTCAACAAGGCCCTGAACAACATCAACACCACCTCCACACCCTCACCCAACATAACCATAACCACACGCTCACCAACCTCAAAAGGCCTTAAAACATCACACCAGCCTCCACACCCAGAGCCACAACATAACCATAACCAGGCCCTGTTGGAATGAAACATACAAAATTTTGAATAAATGAGTTTCAATAAAATGTTATAGAAAAACCACCACCTTTCGACCTTTCGACCTTTGAGGTGAAAAATGAGCAAAATATTTATTTTTATTGTTTACTAAATACAAATATGGAATTCTAGATATGTTGAAAAAAAAATTTGATTAAATAATAATAGTAAATCTTTAGTTACGTTTTTAAACGCTAAAATATTAAATAATTTTAGCACAAAATTTATTTACTTTAACTTTAGTAAACAAGTTTATTTTATATAAATAAAACTTTGGTTAAAAAACACAATCAATAGTTAAGTTTCAAAATTTTGAGTGTACATTTTATACTTTAAACTTCTAGTTGTCACAGAAACTCACCTTTCCACAGGTATTTATTGTTCTTAGTGTTTTGTTCAAGTGGTCACAGTGTACTTAATCCCAGTGACGTCATGCATTAAGCAGTACCCGTGACGTCATGCACTAAGAAGGATCCCAGTGACGTCATGCACTAAGCAGAACCCCAGTGACGTCATGCACTAAGCAGGACCCCCAGTGATGTCATGCACTAAGCAGTATCCCAATGACGTCATGCACTAAACAGGACCCCAGTGATGTCATACTCTAAGCAGGACCTCAGTGACGTCATGCACTAAGCATTATCCCTAGTGACGTCATGCACTAAGCAGGACCCCAGTGACGTCATGCACTAAGCAGGACCCCTCGTGAATGTGAGGACTCTGACATGTGAATGGACTCACTGCTCTGTGCAGTGATCATTGTAAGGCACTGTTAAACAACTGCTTTCTGGTTGTTTCTTCAATTTTCCTACACTGAGCTTTAAATTTGCTCTGTACCTAGTGTTACCCAATCTCCTAATTTTTATGTAATATCAAACCTTATCATTGTGCTCATTGCTGTCTTCTTCTATGTGCTAGCCATATGCTGTATTGTGACTACCAATTTTTGTCAACTACCATTCAAGCTGTCATTGCAATCAATCTTATATTGTTTCTGCTGTATTGTGCCTACCAATTTGTTGTCAACTACCATTCAAGCTGTCATTGCAATCAATCTTAGCTACTTATGTGCTATAATATACTGTACCTACAATTTTCACTCATATTTTTTTTTTCATTTCATGTAATCTGTTATCATTTTTTTGTCTATAATTTTTGCAAGTATTTACCTCCTTAAAATTTTCTTAGATTAAGGACCTGCCCGAAACGCTGCGCGTGCTAGTGGCTTTACAAGACTGTAATTACCATATTTGTATCCTCACATTCCTTATGTACATTCTTGTATATGCATAAATAAATAAATAAATAAATTCAACAGCAATATCTCAATATTCCTGCACAAAACCAGACCATCACCTGAGGTATGCTGAGCAGCAACACTGACATGATCGACAGATATAGATATAGCAGGACATCAGACATAGCTGAAGCACTTTACATCAAGCACTCAGGTACACTCTATGGTTGACAAGTCTAAGACGTTTATGGCAACCCAACTTCTTCTTCAGCTGATCAATCCAACTGCAGAGCAAGATTACCTAGTTTCCCCTCGACAGGACATCCATCTTCCCTCTCTCATGACCTGGACCCGGGGCTGAGAGCATGGACATGTTATCAATTTCTCTTGCAAAATCTGCCTCGCTCGTGTTGATATAAATTACATTTACAGGAGTTTGGATATCATGCATAAATTTGTACGGATCTTCCACTTTCATGATTTTATTGTAGTGCTTAATGTTATAACCATAACCAGGCACTGCATCACCAACTTCAACAAGGCTCAGAACAACATCAACACCAGCTGTCGGAAAATCCGACACCATTTAATAATATTACATGCAATTGCAGATAATATTGCTGCGTTGTATACACAAGTTAACCCATAGAAAATGTAGCTTGTAGTGGAATTTTCCGTCTATAGAAAACGGGATATCATTGCCACATACTATTATAAATTCACCACCTATTATGGTGGGAATTATTCTTAAATACATTAGTCTTTGGACTTTTTTCATCATAAAAACATCTCATAAATTAACTTAGTTATCAGTATTAAAATAAAGTAAATGTGACCCTTCTATCAGTTACTGACATCTCTACAATGTGCCAAGGCGTCAGTGGTGAGGAAGGAGGGGTCAGCCATTGTTGTTAAGACCTGAGAGTCGTGGGGCAAATTCGGCTCCTATAAATTCTCTAATTTATTCTCTTAAAGACGAAGTGTTATGGAAACCAAAGGTCTTCCATCATCAACATGCTGTCATCAATCACAAGGGAAGTGTTTTTCCGAAACCCGTTTATCTAATCATTTTTTGTCATACACCAGCCTCCACACCCTCAGCCACAACATAACCATAACCTGGCACTGCATCACCAACCTCAACAAGGCCCTGAACAACATCAACACCAGCCTCCACACCCTCAGCCACAACATAACCATAACCAGGTACTGCATCACCAACCTCAACAAGGCCCTGAACTACATCAACACCAGCCTCCACACCCTCAGCCACAACATAACCATAACCAGACACTGCATCACCAACCTCAACAAGGCCCTGAACAACAGCAACACCAGCCTCCACACCCTCAGCCACAACATAACCATAACCAGGCACTGCATCACCAACCTCAACAAGGCCCTGAACTACATCAACACCAGCCTCCACACCCTCAGTCACAACATAACCATAACCAGGCACTGCATCCATTTACAGGATAAGGTTTTGGGATTGGACGGGGAATGGTGGGGGGAAGGCAAGGAATAACAACCCGTTCTCGCAAATTCGTATAGTCAATATTGACTTATTAACTTCGTGCATAGGTGACATACTAAACATAATAGATACCCTTAAAAAGCTTCATAGAAAACACCGACCTTACCTAACCTTTTTAGTATGTTAAGATAAGCATCTTATTGCTTCGTAATTACAATTATTACTTAACCTATACCTATAATAAGTTAAGTAACAATTGTAATTACGAAGCTATAAGATGCTTATCTTAAGATACTAACAAGGTTAGGTAAAGTCGGTGTTTTCTATGAAGCTTTTTAAGGGTATCTATTATGTTTAGTATGTCACCTATGCACTTATTTAATAAGTCAATATTGACTTTACGAATTTGCGAGAACGGGTTGCAGAATTATGATGCCCAGTAGCTAAGTGATCCCCACTTATTGATAACTGTGACAGTAGCCTAAGAATACAGTACACAAAGGGGATATTAATAGGGTATTTAAGGTACCAACAAAAAATTTCTGGTAAAATGAAACATCAAAAATTCTGAAAATTAAAATTACCCATTAAATCAGTATAGAGAAACATGACCAAATGCCCATATATATGTGTGTGTGTGTGTGTGTGTGTGTGTGTGTGTGTGTGTGTGTGTGTGTGTGTGTGTGTTTTTGGGCGGGAATGGGAGGGAGGTAGAGAAAGATATTAAACTTTATTACTTTTAAAATATAATCAGTTTATAACAAAAAATAACTTCTTATTACGATTTGATTAGTAATATAAAATTACAGACAAACCTTTAAGTATTTTTTTTTAATTTAAGACATTTAAAAATTTTAACACAAAAATTTTCTACCTTAATAGTTTGTAAAATATTTTAACTTATAAATAAAGAAACTCAAAGCTAATCTCATTGGTTAAGATCGTGTAAAAAATTTTGAGTTTACATTTCACATATAACATTTTACGGTGGTTGGGGGATCATATAGGTACTGTGTATTACGGTGCTCGACGCAGTTGTTAGTTTGTGGGGGGACATTTAGATACTGTGTACCGTGTTCTGGGGAAAGTTTCAAAGTAACTAACTATTCAACAGGTGTTTCTTATTGTGTTTTGGTCAGGTGGCCACGGAGCAGTAAGCCTAGAGTCAGTAGGTGGCCAGAGAAGTAAGCCTAGAGCCAGCAGGTGGCCACATAGCACTAAGTCTAGAGCCAGCAGGTGGTTACAGAGCACTAAGTCTAGAGCCAGCAGTTGGTCATATAACACTTAAGCCTAGAGCCAACAGGTGGCCACAGGGCACTAAACCTAGAGCCAGCAGGTGGCCACAGAGCAGTAAGACTAGAGCCGGCAGGTGGCCACAGAGCAGTAAGCAAAGAGTCAGCAGGTGGCCACAGAGCAGTAAGCCTAGAGCCAGGAGGTGGCCACAGAGCACTAAAACCAGAGGCAACAGATGGCCACGTTCTATTACGAGAACGGCTTGACTCGCTACCCAGGGGGAAATAACTGTAATGTTACAGTGTATTATGTAATGAGGCAGGTGTCAGGCTCTGTATTTTAATGAATTATTTCCGTTAAACACGACGGTGCAAAATAGAACAACTTCACAGTACTCAGTGACACATTTAGGGCCACGTGACCAAGTACTGACAGTGAGAAGAGCCCAGTGACGTCATGCATTAGGCAGGACCCCAGTGACGTCATGCACTGAGCAGGACCCCAGTGACGTCAAGCACTAAGCAGAACCCCCGTGTGACGTCATGCACTTAGAAGGACCCTAGTGACGTCATGCACTAAGCAGTACCCTAGTGACGTCATGCACTAAGCAGAACCCCAGTGACGTCATGCACTAAGCAGGACCACAATGACGTCATGCACTTAGCGGAACCACAGTGACGTCATGCACTAAGCACGACCACTATGATGTCATGCACTAAGCAGGACCCCAGTGACGTCATGCACTAAGCAGGATACCAGTGACGTCATGCACTAAGCAGAACCCCAGAGACGTCATGCACTAAGCAGGATCCTAGTGACGCAATGCACTAAGCTAGACCACAGTGATGTCATGCAATAAGCAGAATGCCAGTGACGTCATGCACTAAGCAGGACGTAAGTGATGTCATGCACTAAGCAGGACACCAGTGACGTCATGCACTAAGCAGGACCCCGGTGACGCCATGCACAAAGCAGGACCCCAATGACATCATGTACTAAGAAGAACCTAATTAAATGACGTCATGCGCTAAACAGGACCTAAGCGACGTCATGCGCTAAACAGGACCTAAGTGACGTCATGCAATAAGCAGGACCTAAGTGACGTCATGCACTAAGCAGGACCCCATTGACGTCATGCACAAAGCAGGACCCCAATGACGTCATGCACAAAGCAGGACGCCAGTGACGTCATGCACTAAGGACCTAATGATGTCATGCACTAAGCTAGACCCCAGTGACATCATGCACATGGCAGGACCTAAGTGACGTCATGCACATAGCAGAACACTAGTGGCGTCATGCACTAAGGACCTAAATGAAGTCATGCACTAAGCAGGACCCCAGTGACATCATGCAAAAGGCAGGACCTAAGAGACGTCATACACAAAGCAGAACACTAGTGACGTCATGCACTAAGCCGGTCCACAGTGACGTCATGCATTAACCAGGACCCCAGTGACGTCATGCACCAAGCAGGACCTAGGTGACGTCATGCACTAAGGAAGACACCAGTGACGTCATGCATTAGGCAGGACACCAGTGACGTCATGCACTAAACAGGACCCCAGTGACGCAATGCACAAAGCAGGACCCCAGTGACGTCATGCACTAAGCAGGACCTAAGTGACGTCATGTACTAAGCAGGACTCCAGTGACGTCATGCACTAAGCAGGACCCCAGTGACGTCATGCACTAAGGACCTAAGTTACGTCATGCACTAAGCAGGACCTAAGTGACGTCATGCACAAAGTAGGACCCCAGTGACGTCATGCACTAAGCAGAACCCCAGTGACGTCATGCACTAAGCTTGACCTCAGTGACGTCATGCAATAAGTAGGACCCCAGTGACGTCATGCACTAAGCCGAAACACAGTAACGTCATGCATTAAGCAGGACCCCAGTGACGTCATGCATTAAGAAGAACCCCAGTGGCATTATTTACTAAGCAGGACCTAAGTGACATCATGCACTAAGCAGGACCTAAGTGACGTCATGCACTAAGCAGGACACCAGTGACGTCATGCACTAAGTAGGACCCCAGTGACGCAATGCACAAAGCAGGACCCCAGTGACGTCATGCAAAAAGCAGGACCCAAGCGACGTCATGCACTATGGACCTAAGTTACGTCATGCACTAAGCAGGACCTAAGTGACGTCATGCACTAAGCATGACTCCAGTGACGTCATGCACTAAGCAGGACCGCAGTGACGTCATGAACTAAGGACCTAAGTTACGTCATGCACTAAGCAGGACCTAAGTGACGTCATGCACAAAGTAGGACCCCAGTGACGTCATGCACTAAGCAGGACCCCAGTAACGTGATGCACTAAGCTTTACCCCAGTGACGTCATACACTAAGCAGAATCCCAGTGACGTCATGCACTAAGCTTGACCTTAGTGACGTCATGCAATAAGTAGGACCCCAGTGACGTCATGCACTAAGTTGAACCACAGTAACGTCATGCATTAAGCAGGACCCCAGTGACGTCATGCATTAAGATGAACCCCAGTGGCATTATTTACTAAGCAGGACCTAAGTGACGTCATGCATTAAGCAGGACCTAAGTGACGTCATGCACTAAGCAGGACACCAGTGATGTCATGCACTATGAAGAACCCCAGTGACGTCATGTACAAAGCAGGACCTTAGTGACGTCATGCACAAAGAAGGACGCCAGTGACGTCATGCACTAAGAAGTATCTAAGTGACGTCATGCACTAAGCAGGACCGAAGTGACGTCATGCACTAAGCAGGACCTAAGTGACGTCATGCACTAAGTAGGACCCCAGTGACGTCATGCACACAGCAAGACCTCAGTGACGTCATGCACTAGGGACCTAAGCGACGTCATGCACTAGGCAGGACCCCAGTGATGTCATGCACTAAGCAGGACCTAAGTGACGTCATGCTCTAAGCAGGACACCAGTGACGCCATGCACTAAGCAGGACCCCAGTGACGTCATGCACCCAGTGACGTCATGCACTAAGAAGGACCTAAGTGACGTCATGCACTAAGCAGGACCTAAGTGACGTCATGCACTAAGCCGGACCTAAGTGACGTCATGCAGTAAGCAGAACCCCAGTGACTTCATGCACAAAGCAGGACCCTAGTGACGTCATGCACAAAGCAGGACCCCAGTGACGTCATGCACTGAGAACCTAAATGATGTCATGCACTAAGCAGGACCTAAGCGACGTCATGCACAAAGCAGGACACTAGTGACGTCATGCACAAAGCAGGACACTAGTGACGTCATGCACTATACAGGACTCCAATGACGTCATGCACTAAGCAGGACCCCAGTGACGTCATGCACTAAGCAGAACCCCAGTGACGTCATGCACTAAGCCGAACCACAGTGACGTCATGCAATAAGCAGGACCCCAGTGACGTCATGCACTAAGCAGGACCCCAGTGATATGTACTAAGCAGGACCTAAGTGACGTCATGCACTAAGCAGGACACCAGTAACGTCATGCACTAAGCAGGACACCAGTGACGTAAATGCACAAAGCAGGACCCCAGTGACGTCATGCAAAAAGCAGGACCCAAGCGACGTCATGCACTATGGACCTAAGTTACGTCATGCACTAAGCAGGACCTAAGTGACGTCATGCACTAAGCATGACTCCAGTGACGTCATGCACTAAGCAGGACCCCAGTAACGTGATGCACTAAGCTTTACCCCAGTGACGTCATACACTAAGCAGAATCCCAGTGACGTCATGCACTAAGCTTGACCTTAGTGACGTCATGCAATAAGTAGGACCCCAGTGACGTCATGCACTAAGCTGAACCACAGTAACGTCATGCATTAAGCAGGACCCCAGTGACGTCATGCATTAAGATGAACCCCAGTGGCATTATTTACTAAGCAGGACCTAAGTGACGTCATGCATTAAGCAGGACCTAAGTGACGTCATGCACTAAGCAGGACACCAGTGATGTCATGCACTATGAAGAACCCCAGTGACGTCATGTACAAAGCAGGACCTTAGTGACGTCATGCACAAAGAAGGACGCCAGTGACGTCATGCACTAAGAAGTATCTAAGTGACGTCATGCACTAAGCAGGACCTAAGTGACGTCATGCACTAAGCAGGACCTAAGTGACGTCATGCACTAAGTAGGACCCCAGTGACGTCATGCACACAGCAAGACCTCAGTGACGTCATGCACTAGGGACCTAAGCGACGTCATGCACTAGGCAGGACCCCAGTGATGTCATGCACTAAGCAGGACCTAAGTGACGTCATGCTCTAAGCAGGACACCAGTGACGCCATGCACTAAGCAGGACCCCAGTGACGTCATGCACTAAGAAGGACCTAAGTGACGTCATGCACTAAGCAGGACCTAAGTGACGTCATGCACTAAGCCGGACCTAAGTGACGTCATGCAGTAAGCAGAACCCCAGAGACTTCATGCACAAAGCAGGACCCTAGTGACGTCATGCACAAAGCAGGACCCCAGTGACGTCATGCACTGAGAACCTAAATGATGTCATGCACTAAGCAGGACCTAAGCGACGTCATGCACAAAGCAGGGCACTAGTGACGTCATGCACAAAGCAGGACACTAGTGACGTCATGCACTATACAGGACTCCAATGACGTCATGCACTAAGCAGGACCCCAGTGACGTCATGCACTAAGCAGAACCCCAGTGACGTCATGCACTAAGCCGAACCACAGTGACGTCATGCAATAAGCAGGACCCCAGTGACGTCATGCACTAACCAGGACCCCAGTGATATCATGTACTAAGCAGGACCTAAGTGACGTCATGCACTAAGCAGGACACCAGTAACGTCATGCACTAAGCAGGACACCAGTGACGTAAATGCACTAAGCAGGACCCCATGTGAATGTGAGGACCCTGACATGGGAATGGACTCACTGCTCTGTGCAGTGATCATTGTAATGCACTGTTAAACACCGGCTCGCTGATTATTTCTTCAATTCGATAGCAATATCTCAATATTTCTGCACTCAACACTTCACTGTGTTGATGCAGTGTACACTGCATCTGCAAACACTGCAGTTGCAGGCACTGCATCCAGTCAGAGAATAAGGATTTGGGATAGGACTGGGAATGTTGGAGGGAGTGGGGGAGGGAAGGAAGGAATCGTGTCCAGTGGCTAAGTGATCCCCACTTACTGATGACTGTGACAGTGGCCTAAGAATACGGTACACAAAGGGGATATTAATAAGGAATTAAAAATATCAACACAATTTCTGTTAGAATAAAACCTAAAAATTTTTGAATATAACAATTACCCATTAAATCGGTATAGAAAACCACGACCAAACGACCATATGTACTCACCTAATTGTGCTTGCGGGGTTGAGCTCTGGCTCTTTGGTCCCGCCTCTCAACCGTCAATCAACTAGTGTACAGATTCCTGAGCCTACTGGGCTCGATCATATCTACACTTGAAACTGTGTATGGAGTCAGCCTCCACCACATCACTTCCTAATGCATTCCATTTGTCAACCACTCTGACACTAAAAAAGTTCTTTCTAATATCTCTGTGGCTCATTTGGGCACTCAGTTTCCACCAGTGTCCCCTTGTGCGTGTGCCCTTTGTGTTAAATAGCCTGTCTTTATCTACCCTATCAATTCCCTTCAGAATCTTGAATGTGGTGATCATGTCCCCCCTAACTCTTCTGTCTTCCAGCGAAGTGAGGTTTAATTCCCGTAGTCTCTCCTCGTAGCTCATACCTCTCAGCTCGGGTACTAGTCTGGTGGCAAACCTTTCAACCTTTTCCAGTTTAGTCTTATCCTTGACTAGATATGGACTCCATGCTGGGGCTGCATACTCCAGGATTGGCCTGACATATGTGGTATACAAAGTTCTGAATGATTCTTTACACAAGTTTCTGAATGCCGTTCGTATGTTGGCCAGCCTGGCATATGCCGCTGATGTTATCCTCTTGATATGGGCTGCAGGAGACAGGTCTGGCGTGATATCAACCCCCAAGTCTTTTTCTTTCTCTGACTCCTGAAGAATTTCCTCTCCCAGATGATACCTTGTATCTGGCCTCCTGCTCCCTACACCTATCTTCATTACATTACATTTGGTTGGGTTAAACTCTAACAACCATTTGTTCGACCATTCCTTCAGCTTGTCTAGGTCTTCTTGAAGCCTCAAACAGTCCTCTTCTGTTTTAATCCTTCTCATAATTTTGGCATCGTCCGCAAACATTGAGAGAAATGAATCGATACCCTCCGGGAGATCATTTACATATATCAGAAACAAGATAGGACCGAGTACAGAGCCCTGTGGGACTCCACTGGTGACTTCACGCCAATCGGAGGTCTCACCCCTCACCGTAACTCTCTGCTTCCTATTGCTTAGGTACTCCCTTATCCACTGGAGCACCTTACCAGCTACACCTGCCTGTCTCTCCAGCTTATGTACCAGCCTCTTATGCGGTACTGTGTCAAAGGCTTTCCGACAATCCAAGAAAATGCAGTCCGCCCAGCCCTCTCTTTCTTGCTTAATCTTTGTCACCTGATCGTAGAATTCTATCAAGCCTGTAAGGCAAGATTTACCCTCCCTGAACCCATGTTGGCGATTTGTCACGAAGTCCCTTCTCTCCAGATGTGTTACCAGGTTTTTTCTCACGATCTTCTCCATCACCTTGCATGGTATACAAGTCAAGGACACTGGCCTGTAGTTCAGTGCCTCTTGCCTGTCGCCCTTTTTGTATATTGGGACCACATTCGCCGTCTTCCATATTTCTGGTAGGTCTCCCGTCTCCAGTGACTTACTATACACTATGGAGAGTGGCAAGCAAAGTGCCTCTGCACACTCTTTCAGTATCCATGGTGAGATCCCATCTGGACCAACAGCCTTTCTAACATCCAGATCCAGCAGGTGTCTCTTGACCTCCTCTCTCGTAATTTCGAACTCTTCCAAGGCCGCCTGGTTTACCTCCCTTTCTCCTAGCACAGTGACCTCACCTTGTTCTATTGTGAAGACCTCCTGGAACCTCTTGTTGAGTTCTTCACACACCTCTCTGTCATTCTCTGTATACCTGTCCTCGCCTGTTCTAAGTTTCAATACCTGTTCTTTCACTGTTGTTTCCTTCTGATGTGACTGTGGAGTAGCTTTGGTTCGGTCTTGGCTTTGTTTGCTATATCATTTTCAAAACTTTTCTCTGCTTCTCTTCTCACCCTGACGTACTCATTCCTGGTTCTCTGGTATCTCTCTCTGCTTTCTGGTGTTCTGTTATTCCGGAAGTTCCTCCACGTCCTTTTGTTCAGTTTCTTCGCTTCCATACATGCCCTATTATACCATGGATTCTTCTGTTGCTTCTCGGATTTTTCCCTTTGGCCGGGATGAACCTGTTTACTGCCTCCTGACACTTTTGGGTAACATAGTCCATCATACCCTGTACAGACTTATCTCTGAGGTCTGTGTCCCAAGGTATTTCACTTAGGAAACTTCTCATCTGTTCATAATTCCCCTTTCGGTAAGCCAGCCTTTTGATTCCTAGTTCTTTTTTGGGGGGGGATAATTCCTAGCTCTACCAGGTACTCAAAGTTCAATACACTGTGGTCACTCATTCCCAAGGGCGTTTCCATCTTGACTTCCCTTATATCCCACTCATTTAGGGTAAATATCAGATCAAGCATTGCTGGTTCATCTTCTCTCATTCTTGTTGGATCCTTGATGTGCTGGCTTAGAAAGTTTCTTGTTGCCACGTCCAACAGCTTAGCTCTCTCCATGTTTCTGGTCCTCCATGCGGGTCTCTGTTCTCCCAATCTATCTTCCCATGGTTGAAGTTTCCCATGATTAGTAGTCCAGATCCATTCCTGCCAG
This sequence comes from Procambarus clarkii, assembly GCF_020424385.1. Taxonomy (NCBI): domain Eukaryota; kingdom Metazoa; phylum Arthropoda; class Malacostraca; order Decapoda; family Cambaridae; genus Procambarus; species Procambarus clarkii. Next base: position 10,621,327 of record NC_059623.1, read on the forward strand.
CAACAGAAGCTGCTCTCTCTATTATGTTAATGGTGGCCATATTGTTTCTATCATATTCCTGTCTGGGTCTTCTGTCATTTGGTGGTGGATTATATATGACTACGAGTATAATTTTTTGCCCTCCAGTTGTTATTGTTCCTATTATGTAGTCACTGAAACCTTCACATCCCTGAACAACCAACTCCTCGAAATCCCAGCCTTTTCTTACCTGCAGGGCTACACCACCACCACCTCTTCCTTCTCTCTCTTTCCTCATAACATAATAGTCCTGTAAGAACACTGCATTTGTTATTGTTTTCGTCAGCTTTGTTTCTGTGAGAGCTATTATGTCTGGGTTTTTCTCTAGTACCCATTCTCCAAGTTAATTTGCTTTATTTGTAATTCCATCTATGATAGTGTACATTGCCTTGAGGCTCACTTTTTTCTGTCCCTTCTCAAATCTCCTCCTTGGTGAGTGTTCTGTTGGTGGTGGAAGCTGTGCCATGGGTGTGAGGATTTGTGAGGTGGATACCAGGGTTGCAGAGGATACTGGGATGAGAGGTGGGGGGGTCACGTGAAGGGGGAGTGACAGGGAGGGTATGGGGTGAAAGGGGCGGGAGGATAGGAAGGAAAGGGGGCCTTGTCATGTCTCTCTGGAGGAATACATTTTTTAATTTTCCCACGTTTTTCATGGAGCTCTTCCTTGATAGGATCTTCTCCATTGTGCTCTCATTTGCAAACACTATCTTTATCATTCGTTCTCGGTCTTTGCTGTACCAACCTAGCCTGAAAACCTTCTCAATGCTATGCTCAGCCCCTTCCATGTCTAGTGCCTTTAGTACTTCATTCACTGCTGCTTTGTCCTTGTCATTCCACTCTGTCCTATTAGAGCCTTCCTGCTCTTTAATACCCACAGCAACCACTGATCTGTTCCTTTCCAGCAGTTGGCTAGTGGAGCGTGCCGCGTCCTGTGAGGTGGCTGCCTTCATGGCCACCTTTATCACTGCAGTCATTACTTCAGAGTTATTTTTTTTTTAGTATTTCCGCAAATGTTGCTTTTATTGTGGCATTCTCATCCAAAAAACTATTACCACCTTCTCCCTGGATGGTTTTCTGAGTCTCAGCCTCGATACCATTCTCTTTGAGGGCTCTAATCTCCTCCTTTGCTGCTGTCAGCTCTCTTTTCAGGTTGTTTATTTTGTTCTTCATTTCCTGCATCATTTCTTGCATCTCACTCTTGATGTCCTCCAGAAACTGGGCGAACATTTCCTTCATTTCGTCACCTTGGCTCTTCCCTGTTCCCCTGGTACCTCTGGTTGCCATGCTTGCCCCTGTTCCTATAGTTGTGCCGTGATAGGTCCTGCACAAAGCAGGACGCCATGCACTAAGAAGTACCTAAGTGACGCCATGCACTAAGCAAGACTCCAGTGACGTCATGCACTAAGCAGGACCTAAGTGACGTCATGCACTAAGCAGGACCTAAGTGACGTCAGGCACTAAGCAGGACCCCAGTGAAGTCATGCCTAATCAGGACCCCAGTGACGTCATGCACCAGGGACCTTAGTGACGTCATGCACTAAGCAGGACCTCAGTGACGTCATGCACTAAGCAAGACCTAAGTGACGTCATGCACTATACAGGACACCAGTGATGCCATGCACTAAGCAGGATCCCAGTGACGTCTTGCACTAAGCAGGACCCCAGTGACGTCATGCAAAAAGCTTGACCCCAGTGACGTCATGCACTGAGCAGGACCTCAGTAACGTCAAGCACTAAGCAGAACCCTAGTGACGTTATGCACTTACCAGGACCCTAGTGACGTCATGCAATAAGCAGGACCCTAGTGACGTCATGCACTAAGCAGAACCCCAGTGACGTCATGCACTAAAAAAAACTCCAGTGACGTCATGAACTAAGCAGGACCACAATGACGTCATGCACTAAGCAGAACCACAGTGACGTCATGCCTAATCAGGACCCCAGTGACGTCATGCACCAGGGACCTTAGTGACGTCATGCACTAAGCAGGACCTAAGTGACGTCATGCACTAAGCAAGACACCAGTGATGTCATGCACTAAGCAGGACCCTAGTGACGTCATGCACTAAGCGGAACCCCAGTGACGTCATGCACTAAGAAAGACTCCAGAGACGTCATGCACTAAGCAGGACCACAATGACGTCATGCACTAAGCAGAAACCCAGTGACGTCATGCACTAAGAACGACCCCTATGATGTCTTGCACTAAGCAAGACCCCAGTGACGTCATGCACTAAGCAGGGTCCCAGTGTCGTCATGCACTAAGCAGAACCCCAGTGGCGTCATGCACTAAGTCGAACCACAGTTACGTCATGTATTAAGCAGGACCCCAGTGACGTCATGCACCAAGCAGGACCCCAGTGACGTCATGCACTAAGCAGGACGCCAGTGATGTCATGCACTAAGAAGGACCTAAGTGACGTCATGCACAAATCAGGACCCCAGTGACGCCATGCACTAAGCTTGACCACAGTGACGTCATGCAATAAGCAGAATGCCAGTGACGTCATGCACTAAGGCGATTCACAGTGACGTCATGCATTAAGCAGGATCCCAGAGACGTCATACACTAAGCAGGACCCCAGTGACACCATGCCCTATGTGTTTGAGTTTTTTTTTTGTAAGATGGGGTGTAGAGGAAGAGCAGATTTTAAGCTTTGATTACCAATATAAAACTATAAAACTGTAAAAAATATATTAATTATTTTTTTTTAATTTTTAAGATGTTAATAGATTTTAACACAGACGTTACTTTTTTAAGTTTAAATATATATGTTATTTACATACGAAGAAACATACAAAACTGGCATTCTTATAGATAAATTCAAAAAATTTTGAGTGAACATTACACACATAAAACTTTTCGGTTAGGAATTATATAACTACCGTGTGATACTGTGGTCGTCAAAGTTGTTAGAGTAATGGGGAAATTTAGCAACTGTGTACCGTGTTCTGAGGCCAGTAGTTGTCAAAGAAACTAACTATTCAACAGGTGTTTGTTAGTGTTTTGGTCAGGTGGCCACAGAGCAGTAAGCCTAGAGCCAATAGGTGGCCATAGAGCAGTAAGCTTAGAGCTAACACGGAGCCACAGAGAAGTAAGTCTAGAGCCAGCAGGTGACCACAGAACAGTAAGCCTAGAGCCAACAGGTGGCCACAAGGGAAGAAAACAACCTAGATATAAAGTGCCAAATTACACTATTGCACTTATATTAATGACTTAGGTTCGTCATTTAACGGAGACTCAGTGTAACAAGGGCACCCTAACATCAATGTTGCTGTTTTTTGTTAAAGATTCGCTACCTGGAACAAAAGGTTCCAAGTAACAAGGGCTATGGTGAGCCCGTAGTGCCTTGAGCCCTAACAACATCTCATGTAAATGATGATTTAATGTTTTCCCAACTATATAGATAGCTCTTGTTTGATGGTGAGAAAATGCAAAATTATGTAGAGAGGGAGAGACGAAGAGAAGAGGAGAGTAAGAAAGTGGGAGAGGGAGTGAAGGAGAAAATTAAGGGAAAAGGATAATGATTCGGGCTGCCCCAAATAAGTGCTTTCAGCGAAGTTTTTTCTTTACATTTACCGAAGACTTTGTTGCGTGACATTGTATACATTTTTACAGCAATGTATAAATTAATACAATGAAACAGTGTTTGGCCCTGGGTAATATAATTATTTTGTTTAATTGTTTATGCCTCCAAAATCTTGAAAATGGTAATTATTTTTAGAAACTTGCCTTATAGCTTGCCTTAGGGAAAATGTCTAGGGGAAAGATCAAAGGCAAGTTTTAAGGCTTTTAGGTAATAATATCCATTTTTCCCTACATTGGAGGCATACCAAGTTTGAGAACAATACACACTCAGCTACACTTCTTAACGCTTCCCAACGTCAAGAAACAGTCGTACTAAAGTGCCCTTATCCTAACATACCAGAGGACCCAAAAGAAAAAACGGGACATTATGTCATTTTCGCGAGCCGCTTCTGTTTGCTAGTACGATTATTTTTGGCATTAGGTAGACTATACGTCAAAATTCGACGTTCTATTAGGAGGACGGCTTGACATGCTATCCAGGGGTAGCGTGTCAAGGGCTGTAATGTTAGTGTATTATGTAATGAGGTTGGTGTCAGGCTCTGTATTTTAATTAATTATTTCCGTTAAACACGACGGTGCAAAGTAGAACAACTTCACAGTACTCAGTGACACATTTAGGGTCACGTGACCAAGTACTGACAGTGAGAGGTGCGCAGTGAAGTCATTCACTAAGCATGACCCCAGTGACGTCATGCACTAAGCAGGACTCCAGTGACGTCATGCACTAAGCAGAAACCCAGTGACGTTATGTACTAAGCAGGACCCCTCGTGAATGTGAGGATTCTGAAATGTGAATGGACTCACTGCTCTGTGCAGTGATCATTGTAAGGCACTGTTAAACACGGGTTTTCTGGTTGTTTCTTGAATTCAATAGCAATATCTAAATATTTGTGCACACAACCAGATCATTACCAGAGGTGATGGTCTGGTTGTGGGCACTGCACCTGCAGGCACTGCATCCAGTTGCAGGATAAGGTTTTGGCATAGGACTGGGAAGGAGGGGGAGGAGAAGGAAGGAATGGTTTCTAGCCACTTGGACAGCCGGGGACTGAACGCCGACCTGTCTGAAGCGAGACCGCAGCTCTACCGTACTGCCCAAGTGGTTGGAATGGTGCCCAGTAGCTAAGTGATCCCCACTTACTGATGACTGTGACAGTGGCCTAAGAATACGGTGCACACAGGGGATATTAATAAGGTATTCAAAATATCAACGCACAATTTCTGGAGGAATGAAACATAAAAGTTAAGAATATATAAGTTACCCATTAAATGAGTATAGAAAACCATGAACAAACGACCATATGTATGGGTGTGTGTTAGTATTTTTGGGTGGTGGGATGGAGGTAGAAAAAAATATAAATAATTATTACTTCCTGAATATAATTAGTTCGCCACAAGTAAATATTTTATAATGACAATTTGAATAACAATACAAAATAAAAAAAAATTAATAATTTTTTAATATTTTTAGATAATTTATAAAGTTTAAAACAAAACTTTACTATTTAATTTTTTTATAACAAAATATTGTTTATAAAATAAGAAACTTATCGAAGTGGGTAGTTATTTAAGTTAGCTTTTAAAATTTTGAGTGTATATTACACACATAAAACTTAACGGTGGGCAAGGATCATATAGCTAATGTGTAATACGGTGGTTGTCACAGTTGTTGGGGTGAGGGGGACATTTAGCTACTGTGTACCGTGTTCTGAAGCCAGTAGTTGTTAAAGAAACTGTCCATTCAACAGGTGTTTCTTTCTGTTAGTGTTTTGGTCAGGTGGCCACAGAACAGTAAGCCTAGAGCCAGCAGGTGGCCACAGAGCAGTAAGCCTAGAGTCAGCAGGTGGCCACAGAGCTGTAAGCCTAGAGTCAGCAGGTGGCCACAGAGCAGTAAGCCTAGAGTCAGCAGGTGGCCACAGAGCTGTAAGCCTAGAGTCAGTAGGTGGCCACAGAGCAGTAAACATATAGTCAGCAGGTGACCACAGAGCAGTAAGCCTAGAGTCAGCAGATGGCCACAGAGCAGTAAGCCTAGACCCAGCAGGTGGCAACAGAGCAGTAAGCCTAGAGTCAGCAGGTGGCCACAGAGCTGTAAGCCTAGAGTCAGCAGGTTGCCACAGAGTAAACATATAGTCAGCAGGTGGCCACAGAGCAGTAAGCCTAGAACCAGCAGTTGGCCACAGAGCAGTAAGGCTAGAGTCAGCAGGTGGCCACAGAGCAGTAAGCCTAGAGCCAACAGGTGGCCACAGAGCACTAAACCAAGAGCCAGCAGGTGTCCACAGAGCAGTAAGCCTAGAGCCAGCAGGTGGCCACAGAGCAGTAAGCCTAGAGCCAGCAGGTGACCACAGAGCAGTAAGCCTAGAGTTAACAAGTGGCCACAGAGCAGTAAGCCTAGAGCCAGCATGTGGCCACAGAGCAGTAAGCCTAGACTCAGCAGGTGGCCACAGAGCACTAAACCTAGAGCCAGCAGGTGGCCACAGAGCAGTAAGCCTAGAGCCAGCAGGTGGCCACAGAGCAGAAAGCCTAGAGCCAGCAGGTGGCCACAGAGCAGTAAGCCTAGAGCCAGCAGGTGACCACAGAGCAGTAAGCCTAGAGTTAACCTGTGGCCAGAGAGCAGTAAGCCTAGAGCCAGCAGGTGGCCACAGAGCAGAAAGCCTAGAGCCAGCAGGTGGCCACCCAGCAGTAAGCCTAGAGCCAGCAGGTGACCACAGAGCAGTAAGCCTAGAGTTAACCTGTGGCCAGAGAGCAGTAAGCCTAGAGCCAGCAGGTGGCCACAGAGCAGTAAGCCTAGAGCCAGCAGGTGGCCACAGAGCAGTAAGCCTAGAGCCAGCAGGTGGCCACAGAGCAGTAAGCCTAGAGCCAGCAGGTGACCACAGAGCAGTAAGCCTAGAGCCAGCAGGTGGCCACAGAGCAGTAAGCCAAGAGCTAGCAGTTGGCCACAGAGCAGTAAGCCTAGAGCCAGCAGGTGGCCACAGAGCAGTAAGCCTAGAGCCAGCAGGTGGCCACAGAGCAGTAAGCCTAGAGCCAGCAGGTGACCACAGAGCAGTAAGCCTCGAGTTAACATGTGGCCACAGAGAAGTAAGCCTAGAGTCACCAGGAGGCCACAGAGCACTAAACGTAGAGCCAGTAGGTGGCCTCAGAGCACTAAACCTAGAGTCAGCAGGTGTCTACAGAGCACTAAACATAGGGCCAGTAGATAGCTACAGAGCTGTAAGCCTAAAGCCAGCAGTTGGCCACAGAGAAATAAGCCTAGAACCAGCAGGTGGCCACAGAGCAGTAACCCTAGAGTCAGCAGGTGGTCACAGAGCAGTAAGCCTAGAGTCAGCAGGTGGCCACAGAGCTGTAAGTCTAGAGTCAGAAGGTGTCTACAGAGCACTAAACATAGAGCCAGTAGATGGCTACAGAGCAATAAGCCTAAAGCCAACAGATGGTCACAAGGGGAGAGAACAGCCTAGATATGTAGTGCCAAATTACACTATTGCACTTATATTAATTACTTAACATCGTCATTTAACGGAGACTCAGTGTAATAAGGGCACCCTAACATCATCTTTTGTAAATGCTGATTTAATGTTTTCCGAACTACATTGACAGCTCTTGTTTGATGGGGAGAAAATGCAAAAGTATGTAGAGAAGAGAGGGAAAGAGAAAGAGAGGAGGAGAGTAAGAAAGTAGGAGAGGAAGTGAAGGAGATGATGAAGGGAAAAGGGATAATGATTTGGGCTGCCCTAAATAAGTGTTTTCAGCGAAGTTTTCTCTTTACATTTACCTAAGTCTCTGTTTTGTGACATTGTATACATTTTTACAGCGATGTATAAATTTATACAATGAAAAAGTGTTTGGCCCTTGGGCAATATAATTATTTTTTTTAATTGTTAATGCCTACACAATCTAGAAAATGGTTATTATTTTTTAGCAGCTTGCCTTAGATCTTAGGGTAGATGTCACGGGCAAAGATCAAGGGCAAGTTTTTGGATTTTAAGTAATATTATCAAATTTTTCCCTACACTGGAGGCATAACAAATTTGAAAACAATACACACTCTGCTAGTCTTCCCAAGGCCTCCACACCCTCAGTCACAACATAACCATAACCAGACACTGCATCACTAACCTCAACAAGGCCTTGAACAACATCAACACCAGCCTCCACACCCTCAGCCACAACATAACCATAACCAGACACTGCATCACCAACCTCAACAAGGCCCTGAACAACATCAACACCAGCCTCCACACCCTCAGCCACAACATAACCATAACCAGACACTGCATCACCAACCTCAACAAGGCCCTGAACAACATCAACACCAGCCTCCACACCCTCAGCCACAACATAACCATAACCAGGCACTGCATCACCAACCTCAACAAGGCCCTGAACAACATCAACACCAGCCTCCACACTCTCAGCCACAACATAACCATAACCAGGCACTGCATCCAGTTGCAAGATAAGGATCTGGGATTGGATGGGGGAGGGGAAGGAATGGTGCCCAGAAACTAAGTGATCCCCACATACTGACAACTGTGACAATAGCTTAAGAATACGGTACCCAATGGGGATATTAATTGGATATTCAAAGTATCAACAAAAAATTTCTTGTGGAATGAACATAAAAAAATTCAGAAAATAAAAAATATCCTTGAAGACGGTATAGAAAACCAAGACCAGACGACGTTGTCAGTGAAGGAGAAAGAACAGGATATTAATATTTTTTACTTCTTAAATACAATCAGTGTTTAACGTATAAACTGATTTATAACAAGATTAATTAGGCAATTTAAAATTTAAATATTTAGGCATAAAAAAATTACAATTATTGAAATACTTAAAAAAAATTTACACAAAACCTTTTAATTTTTGTTTTTTAAAAAATAATATTGTATATATAAAAGACACTGTAGTAATGTGTATTGTCGCTCGTCGAAAGTAAAATTTTGAGTGTATAAAACACAACAAATATAACAACAGTTGTTGGGGAGTGGTATAACACATAGGTAAATTTACGCAAAATTAGTACTCTAAAATTCTGTGTACCACGTTTTCAAGCCATTGATCGTCACTTAGTGAGGAGGACATTTAGTTACTGTGTACCGTGTTCTGAGGCCAGTGGTTGTCATAGAAACTCAACTTTCAACAGGTGTTTCTTGTTGTTGGTGTTTTGGTCAGGTGGCCACAGATCACTAAGCAAAGAGCCAGCAGGTGGTCACAGTGAACTTAATCCCATTGACGTCATGCACTAAGCTGAACCCCAATGACATAATGCACTAAGCTGAATCCCATTAACGTCATGCACTAATCAGGATCCCAGGGACGTCATGCACTAAGCAGGACCCCAGTGACGTCGTGCACTAAGCAGGACCCCAGTGACGTCATGCACTAAGCAGGACCCCTCATGAATGTGAGGATTCTGACATGTGAATGGACTCACTACTCTGTGCAGTGATCATTGTAAGGCACTGTTAAACACCTGCTTTCTGGTTGTTTCTTCAATTCAACAGCAATATCACAATATTTCGGCACACAACCAGATCATCACCTGAGGTATGCTGACCAGCAACACTGACATGATCGACAGATATAGATATACACAGACATCAGACATAGCTGAAGCACTTTACATCAAACACTCAGTTAGGTACACTCTGTGGTTAACAAGTCTAAGATGTTTACACCAACCCTACTTCTTCAGCTGATCAATGCAACTACAGAGCAAGATTACCTAGTTTCTTCTCACAGGACAACCATCTTCCCTCTCTTCATGCCTCAATGTAATCTATACTTCTTGCAATATTGTGAGAATCAATTACTTCTAAGATGAAGAGGAAACATTAATTTAGGGAAGACGTGAATTTTTTGTGTAATTGCTCATTTATTTCTTACATTAATATTATCAATTCACTAATGAATTAGTGCACATGAAAACACTTGCTGTCCATTAATCACTTTCATATCTACATTGAGTACCCCCCCCCCCCCCCCCGTTCTCAGAACACGTCCAGTAAAATCTACCATTTATTTCCATGAGCTTCCAAGGCAGGGGGTCGAGGCTCTCACTCACTACATCTGCGACCCTACACCATCTCTCAACGACCTCGCTCCTCACACAGATAAAGATAACATTAAGACAATGAATTCTCCCCTAAAAGCTCAGTTTCTTAAATGACAAACCCGGCTGTTTGCTTCCTTTGGAGGGCATAAAATATGACATATATGTAGTTTCTGGCGTAAATGTGTAAATATTAGTCAGGAGGAGGAGGAGGGTGATGTGTCCATGAAAACGGCGTCGCATCTTCCCTTTAACCGGTATTTAAATACCACATAACAAGTGAATGAGAAAGAAATGTCAAAACTCTGAACAATGTTGAAGTGTAACAAGTAAGAAGACGTGTTGCAACATCATCATGCATCTTAACTCTATGACCGAAGTATTAGGATATTTTGCAATATCAACAAGGTTATAAACTTTTTTTGGGGGGTTAGGAAAATATTTCGTTATAAATATTGAATTCCATGATCCTAAACCCGGGGCTGAGTGCATTGGCATGTTGTCAATATATGTTGCAAATTCTACTACTCTTGTGTTGATATAAATTATATTTACAGGAATTTGGACATCACGCATACAGAAGTTGTCCAGATCTTCCACTTTCATGTTGTTTATTGTTGTGTTTATTGTCATAACTATAACCAGGCACTGCATCACCAACCTCAACAAGGCCCTGAACAACAACAACACCAGCCTCCACACCCTCAGCCACAACATAACCATAACCAAGCACTGCATCACCAACCTCAACACGACCCTGAACAACATCAACACCAGCCTCCACACCCTCAGCCACAACATAACCATAACCAGGCACTGCATCACCAACCTCAACAAGGCCCTGAACAACATCAACACCAGCCTCCACACCCTCAGCCACAACATAACCATAACCAGGCACTGCATCACCAACCTCAACACGACCCTGAACAACATCAACACCAGCCTCCACACCCTCAGCCACAACATAACCATAACCAGACACTGCATCACCAACCTCAACACGAACCTGAACAGCATCAACACCAGCCTCCACACCCTCAGCCACAACATAACCATAACCAGACACTGCATCACCAACCTCAACACGACCCTGAACAACATCAACACCAGCCTCCACACCCTCAGCCACAACATAACCATAACCAAGCACTGCATCACCAACCTCAACAAGGACCTGAACAACATCAACACCAGCCTCCACACCCTCAGCCACAACATAACCATAACCAGGCACTGCATCCAACCGCAACCCTGAACAACAACAACACCAGCCTCCACACCCTCAGCCACAACATAACCATAACCAGACACTGCATCACCAACCTCAACACGACCCTGAACAACATCAACACCAGCCTCCACACCCTCAGCCACAACATAACCATAACCAGACACTGCATCACCAACCTCAACAAAGCCCTGAACAACAACAACACCAGCCTCCAGACACTGCATCACCAACCTCAACAAAGCCCTGAACAACAACAACACCAGCCTCCACACCCTCAGCCACAAATAACCAGGCACTGCATCACCAACCTCAACACGACCCTGAACAACAACAACACCAACCTCCACACCCTCAGCCACAACATAACCATAACCAGGCACTGCATCACCAACCTCAACAAGGCCCTGAACAACATCAACACCAGCCTCCACACCCTCAGCCACAACATAACCATAACAAGGCACTGCATCACCACCTCAACACGACCCTGAACAACATCAACACCAACCTCCACACCCTCAGCCACAACATAACCATAACCAGGCACTGCATCACCAACCTCAACAAGGCCCTGAACAACATCAACACCAGCCTCCACACCCTCAGCCACAACATAACCATAACCAGGCACAGCATCACCAACCTCAACAAGGCCCTGAACAGAATCAACACCAGCCTCCACATCCTCAGCCACAACATAACCATAACCAGGCACTGCATCACCAACCTCAACAAGGCCCTGAACAACAACAACACCAGCCTCCACACCCTCAGCCACATCATAACCATAACCAGGCACTGCATCACCAACCTCAACACGACCCTGAACAACAACACCAGCCTTCACACCCTCAGCCGCAACATAACCATAACCAGGCACTGCATCACCAACCTCAACAACATCAACACCAGCCTCCACACCCTTAGCCACCACATAACCATAACCAGACACTGCATCACCATCCTCAACAAGGCCCTGAACAACAACAACACCAACCTCCACACCCTCAGCCACATCATAACCATAACCAGGCACTGCATCACCAACCTCAACACGACCCTGAACAACAACAACACCAGCCTCCACACCCTCAGCCACAACATAACCATAACCAGGCACTGCATCACTAACCTGAACACGACCCTGAACAACAACAACACCAGCCTCCACACCCTCAGCCACAACATAACCATAACCAGACACTGCATCACCAACCTCAACACGACCCTGAACAACATCAACACCAGCCTCCACACCCTCAGCCACAACATAACCATAACCAGACACTGCATCACCAACCTCAACAAAGCCCTGAACAACAACAACACCAGCCTCCAGACACTGCATCACCAACCTCAACAAAGCCCTGAACAACAACAACACCAGCCTCCACACCCTCAGCCACAATAACCAGGCACTGCATCACCAACCTCAACACGACCCTGAACAACAACAACACCAACCTCCACACCCTCAGCCACAACATAACCATAACCAGGCACTGCATCACCAACCTCAACAAGGCCCTGAACAACATCAACACCAGCCTCCACACCCTCAGCCACAACATAACCATAACAAGGCACTGCATCACCAACCTCAACACGACCCTGAACAACATCAACACCAACCTCCACACCCTCAGCCACAACATAACCATAACCAGGCACTGCATCACCAACCTCAACACGACCCTGGCCACCTGCTGGCTCTAGGCTTACTGCTCTGGCCACCTGCTGACTCTAGGCTTACTGCTCCGTGGCCACCTGACCAAAACACTAACAATAAGACACACCTGTTGAATAGTTAGTTACTTTGAAACTTTCCCCAGAACACGGTACACAGTATCTAAATGTCCCCCCACAAACTAACAACTGCGTCGAGCACCGTAATACACAGTACCTATATGATCCCCCAAGCACCGTAAAATGTTATATGTGAAATGTACGCTAAAAATTTTTTACACGATCTTAACCACTGAAACTAGCTTTGAGTTTCTTTAATTATAAGCTAAAATATTTTACAAAATATTAAGATAGGAAATTTTTGTGTCAAAATTTTTAAATGTCTTAAATTTAAAAAAAAATATTTAAATGTTTATTTCTAATTTTATATTACTAATCAAATCGTAATAAGAGGTTATTTTTTGTTATGAACTGATTATATTTAAAAAGTAATAAAGTTTAATATCTTTCTCTACCTCCCTCCCATTCCCGCCCAAAAAACAAACACACACACACACACACACAAACACACATATATATGGGCGTTTGATCATGTTTCTCTATATCGATTTAATGGGTAATTTTAATTTTCAGAATTTTTGATGTTTCATTTTACCAGAATTTTTTTGTTGGTACCTTAAATACCCTATTAATATCCCCTTTGTGTACCGTATTCTTAGGCCACTGTCACAGTTATCAGTAAGTGGGGATCACTTAGCTACTGGGCATCATTATTCCTTCCCTTCCCCCCACCCCTCCCCGTCCAATCCCAAAACCTTATCCTGTAAATGGATGCAGTGCCTGGTTATGGTTATGTTGTGGCTGAGGGTGTGGAGGCTGGTGTTGATGTTGTTCAGGGCCTTGTTGAGGTTGGTGATGCAGTACCTGGTTATGGTTATGTTGTGGCTGAGGGTGTGGAGGCTGGTGCTGATGTTGTTCAGGGCCTTCTTGAGGTTGGTGATGCAGTGCCTGGTTATGGTTATGTTGTGGCTGAGGGTGTGGAGGCTGGTGTGGGAACCGACCTGTGAGATTTATATATAATTTTTATGAATTTATATAGAATTTATTTTTACATTAATTTATATATTTCGATAGCAATTTGTTTGATGTTAAGTGGACTGTATTTCTGCAATAATCTCACAAATCGATCCATACACATTAGGGGGGTTTATATGAAATTTATATATATGCAGCTAATCAAACTACAGTATTAAACTACATATATTAGTATACATTGAGGAGGTTCCTTATCTGATTATACAGCAGGCTTCGTCCAACCGGGTATAACTGGGATGTAGACACCAAGTTATCCTCTGTGAGGCAACTTCCATCACCCAGTAACTGATATACCAAGCTTGTTTCCTCTTCTTGTTCCTGTCAAAGGGCGCTAGCTGTAAAGTCAGAATCCTAATATATGACAGCTATATCAGAGAAAACACTGTATAATGAATCATAAAAACCAAGGCTTAATTACCTTTTTTTGAGTTGATCATTTGTGTTCTCGCCGGTTCGCCCAATATCTACCTAACATTAATGGCCAAAAATGATTAGGTAAACGGGTTTCGGAAAAACACTTTCCTTGTGATTGATGACAGCGTGTTGATGATGGAAGACCTTTGGTCTCCATAACACTTCGTCTTTAAGAGAATAAATTAGAAAATTTACAGGAGCCGAATTTGCCCCACGACTCTCAGGTCTTAACAACAATGGCTGACCCCTCCTTCCTCACCACTGACGCCTTGGCACTTTGTAGAGATGTCAGTAACTGATAGAAGGGTCACATTTACTTTATTTTAATACTGATAATTAAGTTAATTTATAAGAGATGTTTTTATGATGTAAAAAGTCCAAAGACTAATGTATTTAAGAATAATTCCCACCATAATAGGTGATGAATTTATAATAGTATGTGGCAATGATATCCCATTTTCTATAGACGGAAAATTCCACTACAAGCTACATTTTCTATGGATTAACTTATGTATACAACACAGCCATATTATATGCAATTGCATGTAATATTATTAAATGGTGTCGGATTTTCCGACATAATTCCCCGGGGGGCTGCTCATGGTTCGAAGTCCTATTTAGAACAGACGAACACCGATACTCCTCCTTCAAATTATTAGATTAATTTGTGGTTAGTAGTTAGTAATCACACATTGGTGTGTCTGTTCGTACAGGACGGATGTCCCGTATGAGAGTTGCAGGGGTTAGAAATCTAATGCGATTTCATTTCCCTGTTAACTCTTGAAAGGCTAAAATTCAAGCCTAATTACATATTATTTAACCCAGAAGACTGAATGTGATCAAGTACTACAGTCAAGTATGATTCAGGGACTGTAGTGAAATCAGTGACATTAGATATAACTTGAAGCTTGTTCAGGTAACTGGTCATTGATATATATACACTGAGGCCCATGGAATTCATCTTGATCAAATAATAAATGTATCAAAGTCAGTCGTCAGATTTATTGGGGTTTAATTTAGTTAATTGTTTCAGAGGATTGAATAGCCCATCATTAAAGTCAAGTATGGTTCTGAGACTGCAGTGGGTTCAGTGACATTGGTCGCAGTGACTTGTAGCTGTTTAGGCTACTGTTCACTGATTTGCCACTTAAGACTCATGAACTCAGCTCCAGCTTTAAATGATGATATTAACATCAACCTCTGTTGCTATAGTCAGCTGTAATCTCCTGGAGATTGTTGTGACAAATCTTCACATTTCTTGATCTGTCTTGTTAAGTGGCCTTTAAGACCTGCAAGGGTTCTTTTCATTCTCCCTGCATTATCCATACTGGCTAGTTGATAAAGCCTTGTGGGGCTTGTACTTGGGTTGCTCATAATACTGAACATGCACTGATGATAGCCTAGGGTAAAATTCTGCACTCACTATGCTGTAATCCTACCTCTACCAGAGGTTAGCACTTAAAATTAATACACATTATATATATATATATATATATATATATATATATATATATATATATATATATAATATATATATATCTATATATATATATATATATATATACACTAATGATTTGAGTGATAAACCAGTGTCACTGAAGTACCTTTAGGTTAGCTCTTCTATATCACCCTAGGATGGTATAGACACTAATAATCACTCAAAGGTGTAATGATCATAAGGAAATTATTATATATACACAACTCAACTCGAGTTGATAAAAATTATACCCAAAATAGGGTCTGCACCATTCATTAATGGTGCTAGGTTGTTCATATAGTACAACTAGACTATGGTAATAATGGGACTAGGATGAACAATAAATAGTTCAACTAGTCAATCGTAATATCCTACCCTGTTGTGGGTTGGCAATTGGTAAATATTATATTGAGAACACTAGTGCAATATATATTAAATAATTCTCTATTTTGGAGAAATAATATACACAATTATTAATAATAGCCTCTATGCCTCTATGAAACTTTTAATATTATCAAGAAGTATTAAATATTATTAGTGACCTCTCAAAATTAACTTCACAAAATTCGTGGATAATCTCTCGCGAAATTAACACCACGAAACCGTGAACAATCTCACGAGGACACAGCCACTAATTTGGCTGGCTTCAATATAAGCGCTGTCACGGAATAAGAACCCACCAAATTGGTGGTTGACCATGAAACCGCTGATGAAGCTGGACTGAGCTGTGGGGTTCCTGAGCTCGCTCGAGGGAGGCTACGCCGCCGGTCATTGACTGGCTTTGTATAAATCACACTGCACTAGTACCAGTGTTTTTAATGAATCCACTGGTTAACTGGTTCATCCGGTACAAAGATGACCAAATAGTCATCATCCGGCTCGATGATGACCATATAATCTCGGTTCAAAGGACCATATAATGTGGGTACCAACCTGTGAGATTTATATTTATTCAATTTATATGAATTTATATAGAATTTATATTTACGTTAATTTATATATTTCGATAGCAATTTGTATGATATTAAGTGGACTGCATTTCTGCAATAATCTCACAAATCGATCCATACACATTAGGGGGGTTTATATTAAATTTATATATGTGCAGCCAATCAAACTACAGTATTAAACTACATATATTAGTATACATTGAGGAGGTTCCTTATCTTATTATACAGCAGGCTTAGTCCAACAGGCATAACTGGGATGTAGACACCAAATTATCCTCTGTGAGGCAGCTCCCATCACCCAGTAACTGATATACCAAGCTTGTTTCCTCTTCTTGTTCCTGTCAAAGGGCGCTAGCTATAAAGCCAGAATCCTAATATATGACAGCTATATCAGAGAAAACACTGTATAATGAATCATAAAGACCAAGGCTTAATTACCTTTTTTAAGTCGATCATTTGTGTTCTCGCCGGTTCGCCCAATATCTACCTAACATTAATGGCCAAAAATGATTAGATAAACGGGTTTCGGAAAAACACTTTCCTTGTGATTGATGACAGCGTGTTGATGATGGAAGACCTTTGGATTCCATAACACTTCGTCCAAGAGAATTTTAGGAGCCGAATTTGCCCCACGACTCTCAGGTCTTAACAACAATGGCTGACCCCTCCTTCCTCACCACTGACGCCTTGGCACTTTGTAGAGATGTCAGTAACTGATAGAAGGGTCACATTTACTTTATTTTAATACTGAAAATTAAGTTAATTTATATGAGATATTTTATGTTGTAAAAAGTTCAAAGACTAATGTATTTAAGAATAATTCCCACCATAATAGATGATGAATTTATAATAGTATGTGGCAATGATATCCCGTTTTCTATAGACGGAAAATTCCACTACAAGCTACATTTTCTATGGGTTAACTTGTGTATACAACGCAGCAATATTATCTGCAATTGCATGTAATATTATTAAATGGTGTCGGATTTTCCGACAGCTGGTGTTGATGTTGTTCAGAGCCTTGTTGAGGTTGGTGATGCAGTGCTTGGTTATGGTTATGTTATGGCTGAGTGTGTGGAGGCTGGTGTTGTTGTTGTTCAGGGCCTTGTTGAGATTGGTGATGCAGTGCCTGGTTATGGCTATAACAATAAGCACTACAAAAAATCATGAAAGTGGAAGATCAGGATAAATTTATGCATGATATCCAAGCTCCTGTATATGTAATTTACATCAACACGAGCGAGGCAGATTTTGCAAGAGAAATTGATAACATGTCCATGCTCTCAGCCCCGGGTCCAGACTCATGAGAGAGGGAAGATGGATGTCCTGTCGAGGGGAAACTAGGTAATCTTGCTCTGCAGTTGGATTGATCAGCTGAAGAAGAAGTTGGGTTGCAGTAAACGTCTTAGACTTGTCATCCATAGAGTGTACTTGAGTGCTTGATGTAAAGTGCTTCAGTTATGTCTGATGTCCTATTGTATCTATATCTATCGATCATGTCAGTGTTGCTGCTCAGCATACCTCAGGTGATGGTCTGGTTTTGTGCAGGAATATTGAGATATTGCTGTTGAATTGAAGAAACAACCAGAAAGCAGGTGTTTAACAGTGCCTTACAATGATCACTGCACAGAGCAGTGAGTCCATTCACATGTCAGAGTCCTCACATTCACGAGGGGTCCTGCTTAGTGCATGACGTCACTGGGGTCCTGCTTAGTGCATGACGTCACTGAGTTCCTGCTTAGTGCATGACGTCACGGGTACTGCTTAATGCATGACGTCACTGGGATTAAGTACACTGTGACCACTTGAACAAAACACTAACAACAAGAAATACCTGTGGAAAGGTGAGTTTCTGTGACAACTAGAAGTTTAAAGTACAAATGTACACTCAAAATTTGAAACTTAACTATTGATTGTGTTTTTCAACCAAAGTTTTATTTATATAAATAAACTTGTTTACTAAAAGTTAAAGTAAATAAATTTTGTGCTAAAATTATTTAATATTTTAACTATTTAAAAACCTTAACTAAAGATTTACTATTATTATGTTAATCAAATTTTGTCTTTTCAACATATCTAGAATTCCATATTTGTATTTAGTAACTAATAAAAATAAATATTTTGCTCATTCTTTCACACTCGAAAGGTCGAAAGGTGGTAGTTTTCTATAACATTTTATTGACAACTCATATATTCAAAATTTTGTATGTTTCATTACAACAGTGCCTGGTTATGGTTATGTTGTGGCTGAGGGTGTGGAGGCTGGTGTTGATGTTGTTCAGGGCCTTGTTGAGGTTGGTGATGCAGTGCCTGGTTATGGTTATGTTGTGGCTGAGGGTGTGGAGGCTGGTGTTGATGTTGTTCAGGCCTTGTTGAGGTTGGTGATGCAGTGCCTGGTTATGGTTATGTTGTGGCTGAGGGTGTGGAGGCTGGTGTTGATGTTGTTCAGGGCCTTGTTGAGATTAGTGATGCAGTGCCTGGTTATGGTTATGTTGTGGCTGAGGGTGTGGAGCCTGGTGTTGATGTTGTTCAGGCCTTGTTGAGGTTGGTGATGCAGTGCCTGGTTATGGTTATGTTGTGGCTGAGGGTGTGGGGCTGGTGTTGATGTTGTTCAGGGCCTTGTTGAGGTGGTAATGCAGTGCCTGGTTATGGTTATGTTGTGGCCGAAGGTGTGGAGGTTGGTGTTGATGTTGTTCAGGCCTTGTTGAGGTTGGTGATGCAGTGGCTGGTTATGGTTATGTTGTGGCTGAGGGTGTGGAGGCTGGTGTTGATGTTGTTCAGGGCCTTGTTGAGGTTGGTGATGCAGTGCCTGGTTATAGTTATGTTGTGGCTGAGGGTGTGGAGGCTGGTGTTGTTGTTGTACAGGGCCTTGTTGAGGTTGGTGATGCAGTGCCTGGTTATTGTTATAACAATAAGCACTAATGATCAAGTTATCTTTTCCAGAAAGAGATATGTATTAGACAATCGCCAACATTCAACAGATTCTGACAACAAAGAACCTTCCATGCATAACCATCCCACCCAACATGCAACCCGTTCTCGCACTTGCTTATAGACAATATCTTGCTTATGAATAAGTGAATATGTGACATAGTATTTTATTGTGAATATTTGAGTTCACTTTAAAATGCTGACTAGAAAATCACAACCTATTCTAACCTTCTTAGTATGGTAAGATATTACAATTAGTACTGAACCTATACCTGTATTGTTATTACAGTTTTATAAAAATAATAAAGCAAAACTAAAATATTTAA
>NC_059623.1:10641195-10722498 GCF_020424385.1 Procambarus clarkii
GGCCTTGTTGAGGTTGGTGATGCAGTGCCTTGTTATTGTTATAACAATAAGCAGTACAATAAACAACATGAAAGTCGAAGATCCGGACAACGTCTTTATGCGTGATATCCAAACTCCTATAAATATAATTGATATCAACACGAACGTGGCAGATTTTGCAAGAGAAATTGTCAACATTCCCATGCACTCAGTCCCGGGTCCAGACTCATGGAATTCAATATGTATAATTAAATATTTTTTTAAACTAAAAAATGAGTTTAGATGCATGATGATGTTGCAACATATCCTAATAATTGGGTCATAGAGTTCAGAACATTGATGATGTTGCAACATATCCTAACATTTGGGTTATTGAGTTAAGATGCATGTTGATGTTCAAACACGTCTTCCTACTTGTTACACTGCAACATTGTTCAGATTACTATTTAAATACCGGTTAAAGGGAAGATTGCGACGCCGTTGTCATGAAGACATCCCCCCCCCTCCTCCTCCTCCGGACTGATGTTTACACATTTACGCCATTCACCGAATTCAAGAAACAACCAGAAAGCAGATGTTTAACAGTGCCTTACAATGATCACTGCACACAGCAGTGAATCCATTCGCAAGTCAGAGTCCTCACATTCATGAGGGGTCCTGCTTAGTGCATGACGTCACTAGGGTTCTGCTTAGTGCATGACGTCACTGGGGTCCTGCTTAGTGCATGACGTCACTGGGTTCCTCCTTAGTGTATGACGTCACTGGGGTCTTGCTTAGTACATGACGTCACAGTGGTCCTGCTTTATGCATGACGTCACCAGGTTCTTGCTTCGTGCATGACGTCACTGGGGTCCTGCTTAGTGCATGACGTCAATGGGATTAAGTACTCTGTGACCAGTTGCTGGCTCTACGCTTAGTGCATGAGGTCACCTTAATAAAACGCTTACAACAAGAAACACCTGCGTGACCAAAACACTAACAACAAGAAAGACCTGTTCAAAGGTTGAGTTTCTGTGACAACCACTGGCCTCAGAACACGGTACACAGTAGTAAGTGTCCTCCTCACTAAGTGACGACAATGGCCTGAAAACGTGGTACACAGAATTTTAGACCACTAATTTTGTGTAAAATTTACCTAAGTGTTACCCCACTCACTGCAGACTGTAAAGTTTAATTTGTATGTTTTATACACTACAAAAATTATGCTTTCTGTATAATTTTATGAAACTGTGTTTAAGTGTCTTTTATATAAATAATATTTCTTTTACAAAACAAAAAGCAGAAAGTTTTGTGTAAAATTTTTTAAGTATTAAAAAAATAAAAAAAAATTACCTGTTACTATTTAAATTTTAAACTGTTAATTAACTTTAATATAGGTGTAATTTTATTTAAAAACTATTGTATTTAGGAAGTAATTATTAATGATATTCTGTTCTTCGTCCTTCACTGACATTCCGTCGTCTGGTCGTGGTTTTCTATACCGCCTTCAAGGGTAACTTTTATTTTCTGAATTTTTTTATGTTCATTCCACAAGAAATTTTGTGTTGATACTTTGAATACCCAATTAATATCCCTTTTGTGAACCGTATTCTTACGTCTATTGTCACAGTTGTCAGTAAGTGGGGATCACTTAGCTACTGGGCACTATTCTATTGCGCCCCCCCCCACTCACCCGTCCAATTCCAAATGCATATCATGTAATTGGATGCAGTGCCTTGTTATGGTTATGTTGTGGCTGAGGGTGTGGAGGCCGGTGTTGATGTTGTTCAGGGCCTTGTTGAGGTTGGTGATGCAGTGCCTGGTTATGGTTATGTTGTGGCTGAGGGTGTGGAGGCTGGTGTTGATGTTGTTCAGGGCCTTGTTGAGGTTGGTGATGCAGTGCCTGGTTATGGTTATGTTGTGGCTGAGGGTGTGGAGGCTGGTGTTGATGTTGTTCAGGGCCTTGTTGAGGTTGGTGATGCAGTGGCTGGTTATGGTTATGTTGTGGCTGAGGGTGTGGAGGCTGGTGTTGATGTTGTTCAGGGCCTTGTTGAGGTTGGTGATGCAGTGCCTGGTTATTGTTATAACAATAAGCACTAATGATCAAGTTACCTTTTCCAGAAAGAGATATGTATTAGACAATCGCCAACATTCAACAGATTCTGACAACAAAGAACCTCCCATGCATAACCATCCCACCCAACATGCAACCCGTTCTCGCACTTGCTTATAGACAATATCTTGCTTATGAATAAGTGAATATGTGACATACTATTTTATTGTGAATATTTGAGTTCACTTTGAAATGCTGACTAGAAAATCACAACCTAACCTAACCTTCTTAGTATGGTAAGATATTACAATTAGTACTGAACCTATACCTGTATTGATATTACAGTTTTATAAAAATAATAAAGCAAAACTAAAATATTTAAATAACTTGTAAAGTAACTCAGGATATTATCAAATTTTGTATAAAATCTCTATTGTTTAATAAAACTGAGAGAAAAGTTAATGCCTTGAAAAAATATATGGCTTGGAATATGTCACATCTGTACTTATAAGAGAAATAGTGACTATAAGCAATAAGTCATATATGTGCTGTCTTGTGTGAGAGCGGGTTGCAACATGACACCACACCTCCCCCCATCCCCTTCAACCTTCAGGCATCAAGCTTAGCTCCTCCCCCGCCCCCCCCCCCCCCCCCCCCCCCTCTAACCCCCCAACAGGTACCCACCCCTCACCATCCCCACCCCCCAAGGCCTCTAAATGTTTCTCATAGACTCCGCTCCCCATGACAGCCTCCCTTTCTCCAGGCAAATAGATCACCAAAACACAAGATAACTCTCCAGACAAAGATAAATAACTCACCAAAACACCAGAAAACTGAGACAGCACTAAGACGGACATCAGCTACCAAAAAGCAAGCACCCTTCTTCACCTTAGCCTACGAGCCCAACAAGTCAGCCCATCTCACGCCCCACACGTTAGCCCACCTCACCCTCCCCCCCCATTATCCAATACCACACAAGTACCAAACCAAAGACCCTGTTAGCTCAGCTAAAACATTCGTCACACTCAGCCAAAAGGACCAACTCCTCCCCAGATTACCCCTAAACCCCCACCCCAAAAATGGCCAAATGCTCACCAGGAACCCTTAAAAACGGTTCCAACACACTCTTCATACCCCCAACGATCATCCCCAGAATTATCTACCACACGAACCAAGGCACATGGGAGAACCTCTGCGGTTTATTCACCTCTAATCCCTCTTCCCCCCCCCCTCTCATCCAGTCAGTAAACAATGAAAATCACACAATTCAACGTTAGAGCCTACTACAGTATTAGGCACCTAACTGCTAACTTTGTGGAGACCGAAAGACCGGATGTGCTGTTACTGAACAGTACATTCGTGACGAACTCTCATAATTAGATATTACGTCTACGCAACATACCAATCCCTCGATGAAGCACATGAAGGGGGATGCTATTCTGGTTAAAAGCACTTATAAACATGACCTCACTACCAACTAGCAGCACAAACACTTCCTAACAATTAACATTTACACTCAACATGAACAAATGATCAGTGGCACCACTAACATTCGCCCAAACCTAGGCCTTCTTCTCAAGGACTTAAATACCCTCTTCAACTACACACACTTACCGGTCTTGCTCCTGGTAGACCTAAACACACAACACCAAACATTCAACCACCATCAACACAACATGTACGGTCAACAACTACACCAACTTCACCAAAGCAAACACCTCACCTTCCTTGGCGCAGACTTCAATACAAGCTACACACATAATGGGACTGGAAGACCAGATCTCACCCTCACCAACAGAGCAGGCACCCACCTCCAACACTACATTACCCCCCGGACTCCTCCCCGGCTCAGATCCATGTCACTCACAATCTCCAGCAACCTCATACTCATCCCAGCCACCCCACATTATGACTATCAAAATGCAAACTGGCAAGCCTTCAATCAGCACCTAAATACCAGCACACAACCCTACAACTTGCAAGATAAACCAACGACAGACATTGACTCCCAAATCCTCTCTATCCAAAACAACCTCATATACAAGCGGCTGACGCAACCATACCAAAAACTACCCACAAAACCATATACTCCTTCTTTCCCTCCTGCAGAACCAAAAGTCTACTCATCTGCTACCACAACAGATTCTCCCGCAACCTTCACAGATAAGGCCAGGTAATCACAGACCTCACTTTACTAAAATCAAACACATACTCAACAGCCTAGACCTCCACCATGCCAACCACTGGAAGAAACTCATACAAAAAGACTGAACTATACACAAAAACAACTCCACAACAATTCTGGAACTTCATAAAGAGGATCTAGTGCACCTCCTCTTCTGTTTTTACAAACATCACTCATAACAATTACATTTCACTGACCCTTCATAACTAGTAGACATATTCAAACAACACTGGCAGGACATCTTCAACCCCCACCCCCCACAGCTAACAGCAATACACAACATTAACAGAGTAGAAACATGAATCCGACACAACCTTCAGGCCATCACACACTACTCACCATTGACCTCACAACACCAGACGACTTACAAAGTGACCTCACAGCATCGATACAACCAGCTGAAGTAAAACTCATGCTTAAAAATGCCCGACGAAAAGCCTCTGGAGCCTATAATATAGGCCGAGCAAAGAACTTCCCGACTCCCTAGTCCTTGCACTCTTTGACGTTTACAACACCTTACTAATAACTAAATATTTCCCAAGCCCATTCAAAGAAGCCACAGCAATCCTCATCCCAAAACCCAAAAAAATCCCCGACAGACTCCAAGAACTACAGACCGATCAGCATACTGAAGACACTAGGAAAAATATACAAAAAACTTATAAATCACAAACTCAGACATCACCTAGAACACCAAAACATACTAACAGACAAACAATTTGGCTTCAGACAACACCGCTCCACACAAGATGCACTCAACATAGTAACAAATTACCTCTCCATTTACAAGCACAAATGGGTCAGGATGGCCCTCATAGCAAAGGACGTTGAAAAGGCGTTCGACACAGTATGGCACGACGGCTTACGATACAAACTCTGCACTCTATTCCAACTACCTGACAACATGCATAAGCTACTGTGCAGCTTTCTAACAAACAGAAAGATACAGATTAAGTTCCTCAGGAAGCTGTCAGGATACTTCAACCTAAATGCAGGAGTCCCCCAGGGCTCAGTTCTCTCACCGACCCTGTACATAATCTACATAAATGACATACCTGACCCAACATACTGGACCTCTATGACCCTCTGTTATGCTGACGACGTAACCCAACTGATCTCAGGTTACTCGATGGACACCTTCACACGAATTGCACAGGAAGAAATAGACAAAGTAACCCTCTGGGAACACGACTGGCGGATTAAAACAAACCCCAACAAGTCCAAAATCACCTACTTCTTCTACAACAACAAAAGACAAAGCCCAGCCCCACTAAAACTTTACTCTCAGTTACCCGACCCAACCCACATCCTGAGTCAACAACACCACAGTACTTGGACTCACATTAGACTTCAACCTCCCCTTTCTCATACACGTAGTATCCAAGAAAGCTATAGCCTCCAAAGCTCTATCAAAGCTATACACCCTCAGACCTGCCTTCCAAGCCACCAAGTTCTATCTATATAAAACACTTATCCTCTCACTCCTAACATATGCACCCATCCCACTCCCACTTTCAGCACCTACAAACAGGAAACAACTCCAGCGTACCCAGAACTGGACCCTGAGATGGGTGTTCGATACCCACAGGCAGGGCGAACGTCCCGTCTCTGAACATATTCTGGGACACAATGGAGAAGAAAGATCACAATAATTCTCACCTACCACGACAACTACAACACCTTCCTCAGAAACACCCTTAGTAGACCTAGAAATACGCACAACCTCTTTAACCTGATTGACGACCCATCCCCTTCTGCGTCATTTACATGACTCCTCGCTCCTATTATACCACTACTCAATCTCCAAGCTCCGAACTACCCAGCCTCCTTAACTCTTCTCCCCCTCTTAAGGGGTGGACCTGTTAGCTCCCGTTTGCTAGAGACTCTGGGCGGGGCACGATGCTGTTTAGCGAAATCCAAGACCACAACTGGTGTGAGCCTCCAAGACACACCCAGCTGAGGGCTGCTATCTCCGTGGGCGCACTGAAAGACGAAATGTTGTCACAAAAATCCGATTCCTTGCCTCCATCACTTAGTCCGGTCATAACGTTTTAATGCCATGCAGCTGAGTCTTGCCCTGGCACTTTATCTCATCCTAAAAACCTTTCCTCTCACCCCCCACTAACTCATTCCCCTATCCCCACTTCCCCTCTCACCCTACAGGGTATCTTGACCTATATTTAATTAATTGATTGATGTGACACTGAGTATGGGATGTTCTCTCTCCTTGTTGCTACCTGTTGGCTCTAGGCTTACTGCTCTGTGGCCATCTGCTGGCTCTAGGCTTACTGCTCTGTGGCCATCTGCTGGCTCTAGGCTTACTGCTCTGTGGCCACCTGCTGGCTCTAGGCTTACTGCTCTGTGGTCACCTGTTGGCTCTAGGCTTACTTCTCTGTGGCCACCTGCTGGCTCTAGGCTTACTTCTCTGTGGCCACCTGTTGGCTCTAGGCTTACTGCTCTGTGGCCACCTGTTAACTCTAGGCTTACTGCTCTGTGGCCACCTGCTGGCTCTACAACAATCTGTTGAAACACGAGATTCTGTTACTACCATTGGCCTTAAAACACGGTACACAGAAAGTGTTATACTACACGCTAATAACTGTAGTACACAGTAGCTAGGTGATGACTACTTACTGACAACTGTAGAGATAAATTTACTTTGTTGTATACTCTCAAAATTTTAAAAGTTAAAGATGCTAATAGTTAAGCTCATAGGTTTCTTTTATATAAATAATGTTTTTTGTGAGGAATATTAATGCTGTAAATTTTGTGGTAAAATTTTTAAATTAAAAAAAAAACATTAAAAAATTAAACCTTATTTTAATATTTTATTATTAATTAAACTTAAATATCAATTGATTTGTTTTTTATAAACTATTTGTATTTGAGAAGTAATGAATATCAATATTTTGCTTTTACTCCAACTCTGAGGCGGTCGTCTTTTCGTGGTTTTCTATACCGCGTTTATGGGTAACTTTTATGTTCACAATTTTTTATGATATATTCCACTAGAAATTTTCTGTTGATACTTTTAATACCCTAATAATATACCCTTTGTGCACCATATTCTTAGGCCACTGTCACAATCGTCAGTAAGTGGGGATCACTTAGCTACTGGGCATCATTCCTTACCTCCCCCCGTCCAGTCCCAAATCCTTATCCTGCAATTAGATGCAGTGCCTGGTTATGGTTATGTTGTGGCTGAGGGTGTGGAGGCTGGTGTTGATGTTGTTCAGGGCCTTGTTGAGGTTGGTGATGCAGTGCCTGGTTATGGTTATGTTGTGGCTGAGGGTGTGGAGGCTGGTGTTGATGTTGTTCAGGGCCTTGTTGAGGTTGGTGATGCAGTGCCTGGTTATGGTTATGTTGTGGCTGAGGGTGTGGAGGCTGGTGTTGATGTTGTTCAGGGCCTTGTTGAGGTTGGTGATGCAGTGCCTGGTTATGGTTATGTTGTGGCTGAGAGTGTGGGAGGCCGGTGTTGATGTTGTTCAGGGCCTTGTTGAGGTTGGTGATGCAGTGCCTGGTTATGGTTATGTTGTGGCTGAGGGTGAGGAGGCTGGTGTTGATGTTGTTTAGGGCCTTGTTGGGGTTAGTGATGCAGTGCCTGGTTATGGTTATGTTGAGGCTGAAGGTGTGGAGGCTGGTGTTGATGTTGTTCATGGCCTTGTTGAGGTTGGTGATGCAGAGCCTGGTTATGGTTATGTTGAGGCTGAAGGTGTGGAGGCTGAGGGTGTGGAGGCTGGTGTTGATGTTGTTCAGGGCCTTGTTGAGGTTGGTAATGCAGTGCCTGGTTATGGTTATGGTTATACCAATAAGCACTAATGATCAAGTCGCCTCTTCCAGAAAGAAATAAGTACAAGACAATCGCCAACATTCAACAGATTCTTAAAACAAACATCCTCCCATGCATAACCATCCCACCCAACATGACACCACACCCAGCACCAATCCCACCCACACCCCCCCCCCCCCCCATAAACCCCCATGCATCAAGCCCAGATCCTCCCCCACCCCAGTACCCCTCCACTGTCACCTCCCTCCCCCAGGTACAAAACCCAAAACCATCCCCACCCCTCCCTCTCCCTCTCCAGGCAAATAGATCACCAAAACACAAGATAACTCTCCAGACAAAAAGAAATAACTCGCCAGAACATCAGAAAACTGAGACAGCACTAAGACGGACATCAGCTACCAAAAAGCAAGCACCCTTCTTCACCTTAGCCTACGAGCGCAACAAGTCAGCCCATCTCACGCCCCTCACGTTAGCCCACATCACCCCTCCCCCCTCATTACCCAATACCACACATGTACCAAACCAAAGACCCTATTAGTTCAGCTAAAACATTCGTCACACTCAGCCAAAAGGACCAACTCCTCCCCAGATTACCCCTAAACCCCCACCCAAAAATGGCCAAATGCTCACCAGGAACCCATAAACACGGCTCCAACACACACTTCATACCCCCAACGATCATCCCCAGAATTATGTACCTCACGAACCAAGGCACATGGGATAACCTCTCCGGTTTATTCGCCTCAAACCCCCCTTCCCCCCCCCCCCCCCCCCTCCACTTTCACCCATCATCCAGTCAGTAAACATTGAAAATCACACAATTCAACGTTAAAGCCTACTACAGTGTCAGGCACCTAATTGCTAACTATGTGGAGACCGAAAGACCGGATGTGCTGTTATTGAGCACTATATTTGTGACGAACTCTCACAAAATTAGACATTACGCTACACAACATATCAATCCCCAATGAAGCATATGAATGGGGTTGCTATTCTGATTAAAAGCACTTATAAACATGACCTCACTACCAACTAGCAGCACAAACACTTTCTAACAATCAACATTTACACTCAACATGGACTAATGATCAGTGGCACCACTTACATTCGCCCAAACCTAGGCCTTCCTCTCAAGGACTTAAATTCCCTCTTCAACCACACATACCGGTCTTCCTCCTGGTAGACCTAAACACACAACACCAAACATTCAACCACCACAACACAACATGCACGGTCAACATCTACAGCAACTTCACCAAAGCAAACACCTCACCTTCCTTGGCGCAGACTTCAATACAAGCTACACACATAATGGGACTGGAAGACCAGATCTCACCCTCACCAACAGAGCAGGCACCCACCTCCAACACTACATTACCCCCCGGACTCCTCACCGGCTCAGATCCATGTCACTCACAATCTCCAGCAACCTCATACTCATCCCAGCCACCCCACATTATAGCTATCAAAATGCAGACTGGTAAACCTTCAATCAGCACCTAAATACCAGCACACAATCCTACAATTCCAAGATAAACCAACGACAGACATAGACTCTCAAAGCCTCTCTATCCAAAACAACCTCATATACAAGCGGCTGACGCAATCATACCAAAAACTACCCACAAAACTAGATACTCCTTCTTTCCCTCCAGCAGAACCAAAAGTCTACTCATCTGCTACCACAACAGATTCTCCCGCAACCTTCACAGATACGGCCAGGTAAACACAGACCTCACTATACTCAAAAACCACATACTCAACAGCCTAGACCTCGACCATGCCAACCACTGGAAGAAACTCATACAAAAAGACTGAACTATACAGAAAAACAACTCCACAACAATTCTAGAACTTCATAGAGAGGATCTACTGCAACTCCTCCTCTTCTGGTTTTACAGACATCACTCATAACAGTCAAATTTCACTGACCCTTCAGAACTAGTAGATATATGCAAACAACACTGGCAGGACATCTTCAACCCTCACCCCCCACAGCCAACAGCAATACACAATATTAACAGAGTAGAAACATGGATCCGACACAACCCTCAGCCATCACACACTACTCACCATTGACCTCACGACACTAGACGACTTACAAAGTGACCTCACAGCATCGATACAACCAGCTGAAGAAAAACTCATGCTTAAAAATACCCGACGAAATGTCTACAGAAGCCTATAACATTGGCCAAGCTCTCCTCAAACAACTTCCCAACTCCCTAGTCGTTGCACTCTCTGACGTATACAACGTCTCACTAATAACTGAATATTTCCCAAGCCCATTCAAAGAAGCCACAGCAATCCTCATCCCAAAACCCCAAAAATTCCCGACAGACCCCAAGAATTACAGACCGATCAGCCTACTAGAGACACTAGGGAAAATATACGAAAAACTTATAAATCACAAACTTAGACATCACCTAGAACGCAAAAACATACTAACAGACAAACAATTTGGCTTCAAACAACACCGCTCCACACAAGATCCACTGAACATAGTAACAAATTACCTCTCCATTAACAAGCACCAAAGGGTCAAGACGGCCCTCATAGCAAAGGACGTTGAAAAGGCGTTCGATACAATATGACACGACGGCCTAAGAATCTGTACTCTATTCCAACTACCTGACAACATGCATAAGCTACTATACAGCTTTCTAACAAACAGAAAGATGCAGATTAAGTTCCTCAGCAAGCTGTCAGGATACTTCAACCTAAATGCAGGAATCCCCCAGGGCTCAGTTCTGTCACCGACCCTGTACTTACTCTACATAAATGACATTCCTGACCCAACATACTGGACCTCTATGACCCTCTGCTATGCTGACGACGTAACCAAACTGATCTCAGGTTACTCGATAGACACCCTCACAGGAATAGCACAGGAAGAAATAGAAAAAGTTACCCTCTGGGAACACGACTGGCGGATTAAAACAAACCCCAACAAGTCCAAAATCACCTACTTCTTCTACAACAAACGACGAAACCCAGACCCACTAAAACTATACTCTCAGTCACCCGACCCAACCCACATCCCGAGAGTCAACAACACCACAGTACTTGGACTCACATTAAACTTCAACCTCCGCTTTCACACACGTAGTGTCCAAGAAAGCTATAGCCTCCAAAGCTCTTCCTCCTCAGACATATCCCCCAAGCCACCAAGCTCCATCTATATAAAACACTTATCCTCACAATCCTAAGATATGCACCCATCCCACTCTCACTTGCAGCACCAACAAACAGGAAACAACTCCAGCGTACCCAGAACAGGGCCCTGAGATGGATGTTTTAGACCCACTGGCAGGATTTCATCACTAGTGAGGGCCTGCAAGAGAGGGCGAACATCCCGTCTCTGAACATTGCCTGGGACACTATGGGGAAGAAACAAATCACAAGAATTCTCACCTACCACGACAACTACGACACCTTCCTCTGAAACACCCTTAGTAGACCTGGAAAAACGCACAACGTCTTTAACCTGATTGACGACCCATCCCCTGCTCCGTCATTTACATGACTCCTCTCTCCTCTTATACCACTCCTCAATCACCAAGCTCCGAACTACCCAGTCTCCTTAACTCTTCTCCCCCTCTTTACTGGGTGGACCTGTTAGCTGCCGGTTGCTAGAGACTCTGGGCGCGGCCCGATGCTGTTTAGCGAAATCCAAGACCACAACTGGTGCGAGCCTCCAAGACACACCCAGCTGAGGGATGCTATCACCGTGGGCGCACTGAAAGACGAAATGTTGTCACAAAAATCCGATTCCTTGCCTCCATCACTTATTCCGGTCATAACGTTTTAATGCCATGCAGCTGAGTCTTGCCCTGGCACTTTATCTCATCCTAAAAACCTTTCCTCTCACCCCCACTAATTCTTCCGGCTATCCCCACTTCCCCGCTCACCCTACAGGGTATCATGACCTATATTTAATTAATTGATTTATGTGGCACTGAGTATGGGATGTTCTCTCTCCTTGTTGCTACTTGTTGGCTCTAGGCTTACTGCTCTGTGGTCACCTGCTGGCTCTAGGCTTACTGCTCTGTGGCCACCTGTTGGCTCTAGGCTTAATGCTCTGTGGCCACCTGTTGGCTCTAAGCTTAATGCTCTGTGGCCACCTGTTGGCTCTAGGCTTAATGCTCTGTGGCCACCTGTTGGCTCTAGGCTTACTGCTCTGTGGCCACCTGTTGGCTCTAGGCTTAATGCTCTGTGGCCACCTGCTGGGTCTAAGCTTACTGCTCTGTGGCCACCTGCTGGCTCTAGGCTAGCTTCTCTGTGGCCACCTGTTGGCTCTAGGCTTACTGCTCTGTGGCCACCTGACCAAAATACCAACAACAACCTGTTGAAACACGAGTTTCTGTAGCTACCATTGGCCTTAGAACATGGAACACAGAAAATGTTATACTACACGCTAATAACTGTTGTACACAGCAGCTAGGTGATAACTACTTGCTGAAGACTGTAGAGATAAATTTACTTTGTTATATGGTCTCAAAATTTTAACCGTTAATAAAACCCATATCAAGTGCAGAAGTTCCTTGTATATAAATAATATATTTTATAAGAAATAATAACGCTGTAAATTTTGTGGTAAAATTTTAAAATTTAGAATAAAATCTAAATTTTATTTTAATATTATATTATAAAATAAAATTTAATATCAAGTAATTTGTTTTTATAAATTAATTGCATTTGAGAAGTAATAAAAATCATTATTTTGTTCTACTCCAACTTTGAAAGAGTCGTCTTTTCGTGGTTTTCTATACCGCGTTTATGGGTAACTTTTATCTTCACAATTTTTTATGTTTTATTCTACTAGAAATTTTCTGTTAATAATTTGAATACCCTATTAATATCCCCTTTGTGCACCGTATTCTTAGGCTACTGTCACAGTCGTCAGTAAGTGGGGATCACTTAGCTACTGGGCACCATTCCTTTCCTCCCCCCGTCCAATTCCAAATCCTTATCCTGCAATTAGATGCAGTTCCTGGTTATGGTTATGTTGTGGCTGAGGGTGTGGAGGCTGGTGTTGATGTTGTTCAGGGCCTTGTTGAGGTTGGTGATGCAGTGCCTGGTTATGGTTATGTTGTGGCTGAGAGTGTGGAGGCTGGTGTTGATGTTGTTCAAGGCCTTGTTGAGGTTGGTGATGCAGTGCCTGGTTATGGTTATGTTGTGACTGAGGGTGTGGAGGCTGGTGTTTATGTTGTTCAAGGCCTTGTTGAGGTTGGTGATGCAGTGCCTGGTTATGGTTATGTTGTGGCTGAGAGTGTGGAGGCTGGTGTTGATGTTGTTCAGGGCCTTGTTGAGGTTGGTGATGCAGTGCCTGGTTATGGTTATGTTGTGGCTGAGGGTGTGGAGGCTGATGTTGATGTTGTTCAAGGCCTTATTGAGGTTGGTGATGCAGTGCCTGGTTATGGTTATGTTGTGGCTGAGGGTGTTGATGTTGTTCAAGGCCTTGTTGAGGTTGGTGATGCAGTGCCTGGTTATAGTTATGTTGTGGCTGAGAGTGTGGAGGCCGGTGTTGATGTTGTTCAGGGCCTTGTTGAGGTTGGTGATGCAGTGCCTGGTTATAGTTATGTTGTGGCTGAGGGTGTGGAGGCCGGTGTTGATGTTGTTCAGGGCCTTGTTGAGGTTGGTGATGCAGTGGTTATGGTTATGTTGTGGCAGAGGGTGTGGAGGCTGGTGTTGATGTTGTTCAGGGCCTTGTTGAGGTTGGAGATGAAGTGCCTGGTTATGGTTATGTTGTGGCTGAGAGTGTGGAGGTCGGTGTTGATGTTGTTCAGGGCCTTGTTGAGGTTGGTGATGTAGTGCCTGGTTATTGTTATGTTGTGGCTAAGGGTGTGTTTAACAGAAATAATTCATTAAAATACAGACACTGACACAAACCTCATTAGATAATGCACTGTAACATTACAGCCCTTGACACGCTACCCCTGGGTAGCATGTCAAGCCGGCCTCCTAATAGACCGTGGCATTTTGACGTATACTCTACCTAAGACCGAAAGTAGTCGTATTGGAGAATATAAGCGTCTCGCTAAAGTGACGTAACTTCCCGTTTTCTGTTATTGGTTTAATAGTAGGTTAGGATAAGGGCACTTTAGTACGACAGTTTCTATACGTTGGGAAGACTTTGGAAGAGTAGCCGAGTGTGTATTCTTTTTAAATTTGTTATACCTGCAATGTAGAGAAAAAATGGATATTATTTCCTTAAAGCCTTAAACCATCAGTTTGATCTTTGCCATTGGCATCTTCTCTAAGATCTTTAAGGCAAGATCTAAGGCAAGTTTCTAAAAAAATAATAAACATTTTCTAGATTGTGGAGGCATAAGCCATTAATAAACAATAATTATATTACCTAGGGCAAAACACTATTTCATTGTAATAAATTTATACATCACTGTAAGAATGTATACAATGTCACGAAACAAAGTTGTACTAAATGTCGCTGAAAGCACTTGTCTGAGGCAGCCCGAATCATAATGATCCAGTTTCCCTTCTTCAGTTTATCCATCTCACCCCCTCTCCTCCGCTTCCTTCTCTCCCTCTCTTCTTTACCAACTTTTGCATTTTCTCCCTATCAAACATAAGCTTTCACCATAGTTGGGAAAACAGTAAATCAGCATTTATATAAGTTGATGTTAGGGTACCTTTATTAAACTGAATCTTTCTCAGATAAGAATCTCAGTAACTAATAATATATAAGTGCAATACTCGGATATGGCAATTAGTTTCTAGTTCTCTTCCATTAACAGATTCTAGTCGGTTCTCTTCCAGTTCAACAGCACAAGTTGGTTATAGCCATACTGCAATGTGGCTACTTGGTGGCTCTGTGCTAACTGTTCCCTGGCCACTTTCTAGCTTACAGGCTTACTGATCTGTGGCCACCTGACCAAAAACACCAGTGTGACCAAAACACTTACAACAAGAAACAGCTGTTGAAAGGTGAGTTTCTGTGACAACCACTGACCTCAGAACATGGTACACAGTAGCTAAGTACTTACCTAGTGGTGCTTGCGGGGGTTGAGCTCTGGCTCTTTGGTGTGTCCCTACACTCACTATCAAGTGTGACGACCACTAGCACACAGCAGCTGAATGATCCCTTCTAACTGTAAAGTTGTATGATTGTAATGTACAATTAAAAATTTCATTGGTGTTTTGTGTGACTGAACAACAGAATGGAATTGTTTTTTGTTGATAAAGATCTGCTACTTGGAACAAAAAAGTTCTAAGTAGCACGGGCTATGGTGAGCCCGTACAACAGAATGAAAGTTACTTTTTTATTTATATATATGTCGTACCTAGTAGCCAGAAAGCACTTCTCAGCCTACTATGCAAGGCCCGATTTGCCTAATAAGCCAAGTTTTCCTGAATTAATATATTTTCTCTAATTTTTTTCTTATGAAATGATAAAGCTACCCATTTCATTATCTATGAGGTCAATTTTTTTTATTGGTGTTAAAATTAACGTAGATATATGACCGAACGTAACCAACCCTACCTAACCTAACCTAACCTATCTTTATAGGTTAGGTTCGGTTAGGTAGCAGAAAAAGTTAGGTTAGGTTAGGTTAGGTAGGTTAGGTAGTCGAAAAAACATTAATTCATGAAAACTTGGCGTATTAGGCAAATCGGGCCTTGCATAGTAGGCTGAGAAGTGCGTTCTGGCTACTAGGTACGATATATATATATATATATATATATGCGAACAAGCCTGAATGGTCCCCAGGACATATGCAACTGAATATATATATATATATATATATATATATATATATATATATATATATATATATATATATATATATATATATATATATATATATCTATATATATATATATATCTCTCCGCTCTCCGCATTGGAGTTGCCCTTCGCCTTGCCGCCCCCATCCTCACCGAACATAGGTGCATCTGCGGAACTGCGATGGCAGACCAATATGGTCGTCATGGTCTGGTATGTCGTAAATCACAGGGTAAAATTGCAAGACATGAAGAAGTCAACGACATCATCAAGAGGAGCCTCGCCACAGCCCGCTGCCCGGCACAAAGAGAACCACACTTATCCAGACCTAACGACCCTCAGAAGCGCCCTGATGGGGTCACCTTGCTACCTTGGAAGGATGGTAAGCAAGTGGTATGGGACTACACGTGCGCTGCCACACTGGCCAGTACCTACCTCCACTACAGCACACGTGAAAGCGGTGGTGCTGCTTCTTTCAGGGAATCGCAGAAAATTATTAAATACAGAGGTCTAGCACACTGCTACAGCTTTGTTCCGATCGGCTCGGAGACCCTCGGTTCGTGGGGAAAATGTGCATTGAAGTTCCTGAAGGAATTGGGGGACAAATTGATCAGTGCTACAAAAGACCAGAGAGCAAAAAGTTTCTTGTTCCAGCGCCTCAGTGTTGCGATTCAAAGGGGAAATGCCTGTTGCGTCTTGGGCACTAGTCCAACTTCAGAGGAATTCGAAGAAGTGTTTGACTTGCAACAATGATCGAACCCGTCTGTGACATTCATCAATGTTTCCCATTGTTGTGTTCTTCAAGAGATCCATAACCTTTAAGCACCTTTTTGCATTATTATTTTTGTATCAACCCATGTATATCTTGTAACCAAATATATATATATATATATATATATATATATATATATATATATATATATATATATATATATATATATATATATATATATATATATATATATATATATATATATATATATATATATATATATATATATATATATATATATATATATATATATATATATATATATATATATATATATATATATATATATATATATATATATATATATATATATATATATATATATATATATATATATATATATATATATAAATTTATTAAGAAGTTTCATTTATTTTTTTAAGTTTTATATTGATAAGTAAATGCTAATATTAGAATTAAAATTTACAGAATATTTATATATAAAAAGAAATAATTATTAATATCCTGCTCTTTATAGCTCATTCACATGGTCATCTGGTCGTGGTTTTCTATACCGATTTATTGGGTAACTTTTATGCTTACAATTTTTTTATGTTTCATTCCCTCAGAAATGTACGAAATTCTAAGGGCCCTGTCACAGTCGTCAGTTGGGGATCACTTAGCTACTAGGCACCATTCCTTCCACTCCCCTCCCTTCCCCGTCCTATCCCAAATCCTAATCCTGCATTTGGTTGCTGTGTCTGGTTATGGTTATGTTGAGGATGTGGAGGCCGGTGTTGTTGTTGTTCAGGGCCTTGTTGAGGTTGGTGATGCAGTGCCTGGTTATGGGTATGTTGTGGCTGAGGATGTGGAGGCTGGTGTTGTTACTGTTCATAGCCTTGTTGAGGTTGGTGATGCAGTGCCTGGTTATGGTTATGTTGTGGCTAAGGGTGTGGAGGCTGGTGTTGATGTTGTCCAGGGCCTTGTTGTGGTTGGTGATGTAGTGTCTGGTTATGGTTATGTTGTGACTGAGGGTGTGGAGGCTGGTGTTGATGTTGTTCAGGGCCTTGATGAGCTTGCTGATGTTATGGTTATATGAGTACCTAATGCATATGTTGATATGAGGTGCCTGATTATTGTTATAACAAAAAGCAGTACAATAAATAATATGAAAGTCGAAGATCCGGACAAAGTCTTTATGCGTGATATCCAAACTCCTGTAAATATAATTGATATCAACACGCGCGAGGCAGATTTTGCAAGATAAATTGTCAATATACCCATGCACTTGGCTCGAGTCCAGACTCATGGAATTCAATATTTATAAGGAAATACTATTTTAAACTAAAAAATGTGAGTTTAAAAGCATGATGATGTTGTAACATATTATAATTCTTGGATCATAGAGTTTAGAACCTTGATATTGCATCCTATCCTAATACTTGGTCATATAATTTAGAAGCATGATGATGTTGCAACATATTCTAATACCTGGTCATAGAGTTTAGAAGCATGATGATGTTGCAACACGTCTTCCTACCTGTTACATTGCAACATTGTTCAGATTTTGGACATTTCTTTCTCATGCACTTGTTATGTAGTATATAAATACTGGTTAAAGGGAAGATGCGACGCCGTTGTCATGGTGACATCACCCCTCCTCCTCCTCCTGACTGATGTTTACACATTTACGTCATTCTCCGCCGTTCATTCACCGAATTCAAGAAACAACCAGAAAGCAGGTGTTTAACAGTGCCTTACAATGATCACTGCACACAGTAGTGAATCAATTCGCATGTCAGAGTCCTCACATTCATGAGGGGTCCTGCTTAGTGCAAGACGTCACTGGGGTTCTGCTTAGTGCATGACGTCACTAGGGTCCTGCGTAGTGCATTTCGTCACTGGGGTCCTGCCTAATGCAGACGTCACTGGGGTCCTGCTTAGTGCATGACATCACTGAGGTTCTGCTTAGTGCATGACGTCAGTGGAGTCCTGCTTAGTGCATGACATCACAGGGCTCCTGCTTAGTGCATGACTTCACTGGAGTACTGCTTAGTGCATGGCGTCATTGGGTCCTGCTTAGTGTATGACGTCACTGGGGTCCTGCTTAGTGAATGACGTCATTGGGGTCCTGCTTAGTCCATAACGTCACTGCGGTCCTGTTTAGTGCATGACATCACTGGGGTCCTGCTTAGTGTATGACGTCCCTTGGGTCCTGCTTAGTGCATGACGTCACTGGTCTCCTCTCGCTGTCAGTACTTGGTCACGTGACCCTAAATGTGTCACGGAGTACTGTGAAGTTGTTCTACTTTGCACCGTCGTATTTAACGGAAATAATTAATTAAAATACAGAGCCTGACACCAACCTCGTTACATAATACACTGTAACATTACAGCCATTTCCCTGGGTAGCGTGTTAAGCCGTCCTCATAATAGAGCGTCGCATTTTGACGTATAGTCTACCTAAGACCAATAATAATCGTATTAGAAAATAGAAGCGTCCGGGAAAGTAACGTATTGTCCCGTTTTCTGTTTTGGGTCTTATA
This sequence comes from Procambarus clarkii, assembly GCF_020424385.1. NCBI lineage: Eukaryota > Metazoa > Arthropoda > Malacostraca > Decapoda > Cambaridae > Procambarus > Procambarus clarkii. The sequence continues at coordinate 10,660,185 of NC_059623.1, forward strand.
GTAGGTTAGGATAAGGGCACTTTAGTACGACAGTTTCTAGACGTTAGGAAGAGCAGCCGAGTGTGTATTTTTTTTAATTTGTTATGCCTCCAATGTAGGGGAAAATGGATATTATTACCTTAAAGTTTTAAATTGTGCCTTTGATCCTTGCCCTAGACATCTTCCCTAAACTCTAAGGCACGTTTCTAAAAAATAATAATGATTTTCTAGATTTTGGAGAGACAAACAATTACAAAATATATAGTACCCAACGCCAAAAACTGTTACATTGTATAAATTTATATATTGCTCTATAATTGCCTATAATGTCAGAAAACAAAGTTTCAGGTAAAGGTACAGAGAATACTTTGCTGAAAGCACTTATCTAAAGCAGCCCAAATAAGAATCCCTTTTGCCCTTCATCTTCTTCACCCTCTGCCCTTCTCATCCTCTCTTCTACACAAACTTTAGCATTTTTTTCCCATCAAACTAGAGCTGTTAATATAGATTGTGAAAACATTAAATCAACATTTATATATATTGATGTTAAGTTGCCTTTATTACACTTAGTCCCCGTCATATAAGAACCTCAATAATAAATAAAGTATTAGTGCCAAAGAGGAATTTATTAATTTATTTTTAAGCTGTTTTTTCCCTTTTCAACCTGTTAGCTCTAGGTTAAGTACACTGTGACCACCTACTGGCTTAGTGCTCTGTGGCCACTTACTCGCTCGAGGCTTATAGCTCTGTGGCCACCTGCTGGCTCTACGGTTATTGCTCTATGGCCACTTGTTGGCTCTAGGTTTATGCTCTGTAGGTACCATTTGGCTCTAGGCTTAGTGCTCTATGATCACTTGTTGGCTCTAGGCTTAGTGCTCTATGATCACTTGTTGGCTCTAGGCTTAGTGCTCTATGATCACTTGTTGGCTCTAGGCTTAGTGCTCTATGATCACTTGTTGGCTCTAGGCTTAGTGCTATGTTGCCACTTCACCAAAACTGTGACGACCTCTGTAGTACACAGTATGTTGATGATCCTTACTCACTGAAGACTCTAAAGTTTAATGTGTATATTGTACACCAAACTTAAATGCAAAATTTTGTCTAACCATCTACTTTATAGTGTTTTTGAAAAGAAATAATGGTTTATAAATAATATCTGTTTAAAAATTATTCAAAAAACAAATGTTTTTGCTAAAATTTACAAACATCTCAATATATAAAAAAGTTGCACTTTGGTTTCTATACTTTTATGTTGTTAATAAAATCGTAATATAAATATATTTGCAGAATACGAACTATTGTATTTAAAAATAAATAAATATTGACATCCTGCTCTTTCTCCCACACTCATAAGGTTGTCTGGTCGTGATTTTCTATACCACCTTAATGGGTAACCTCAATATTCAACATTTTTAGGTTTCGTTCCACAAGAAATTTTGTGTTGATACTTCGAATACCTTATTAAAATCCCCGTTGCGTACCGTATTCTTAGGCCACTGTCACAGTCATCAGTAAATGGGGATCACTTAGCTAATGGGCATCATTCGTTCCACCCCCCCCCACTCCTTCGTCCAATCCCAAATCCTTATCCTGCAATTTGATGCAGTGCCTGGTTATGGTTATGTTGTGGCTGAGGGTGTGGAGGCCGGTGTTGATGTTGTTCAGGGCCTTGTTGAGGTTGGTGATGCAGTGTCTGGTTATGGTTATGTTGTGGCTGAGGGTGTGGAGGCTGGTGTTGATGTTGTTCAGGGCCTTGTTGAGGTTGGTGATGCAGTGCCTGGTTATGGTTATGTTGTGGCTGAGGGTGTGGAGGCTGGTGTTGATGTTGTTCAGGGCCTTGTTGAGGTTGGTGATGCAGTGCCTGGTTATGGTTATGTTGTGGCTGAGGGTGTGGAGGTCGGTGTTGATGTTGTTCAGGGCCTTGTTGAGGTTGGTGATGCAGTGTCTGGTTATGGTTATGTTGTGGCTGAGGGTGTGGAGGCCGGTGTTGTTGTTGTTCAGGGCCTTGTTGAGGTTGGTGATGCAGTGCCTGGTTATAATTATGACAATAAACACAACAATAAACAACATGAAAGTGGAAGATCTGGACAACGTCTTTATGCGTGATGTCCAAACTCCTGTAAATATAATTGATATCAACACGAGCGTGGCAGATTTTGCAAGAGAAATTGTCAACATTTCCATGCACTCAGTCCCGGGTCCAGACTCATGGAATGCAATATGTATAATGAAATATTTTTCTAAACGAAAAAAAGAGTTTAGAAGCATGATGATACTGCAACATATCATAATACTTGGATCATACACTTTAGAAAGTTGAAGTTGCAACATATCCTAATATTTGGGTCATAGAATTTAGAACATTGATGATGTTGCAACTTATCCTAACATTTGGGTCATAGAGTTAAGAAGCATAATGATGTTGCAACACGTCTTCCTATTTGTTACACTGCAATATTGTTCAGATTTTGGACATTTCTTTCTCATTCACTTGTTATGTACTGTTTAAATACCGGTTAAAGGGAAGATTGCGACGCCGTTGTCATGGAGACATCACTCCCCCACCTCCTCCTGACTGATGTTTACACATTTACGCCATTCACCGCATTCAAGAAACAACCAGAAAGCAGGTGTTTAACAGTGCCTTACAATGATCACTGCACACAGCAGTGAATCCATTCGCATGTCAGAGTCCTCACATTAATGAGGGGTCGTGCTTAATGCATGACGTCACTGGGGTCCTGCTTAGTGCATGACGTTACTGGTGTTCTGCCTAGTGCATGACGTCACTGTGGTTCTGCATAATGCATGACGTCACTGGGGTCCTGCTTAGTGCATGACGTCATTGGGGTCCTGCTTAGTGCATGACGTCACTGGGTTCCTGCTTAGTGCATGACGTCACTGGGGTCCTGCTTAGTGCATGACGTCGCTGGTATTAAGTACGTTGTGACTACCTGCTGGTTCTATGCTTAGTGTTCTGTGGCCACATGACCAAAACACCAACAAGAAACACCAGCGTGACCAAAACACCAACAAAAAACACCAGCGTGACCAAAAAAACACCAATAACACCTGTTGAAAGTCGAGTTTCTGTGACAAATACTTGCCTCAAAACACAGTATACAGTAACAAAGTGTCCCCACATTTAGTGACGACCAATAGCCTGAAAAGTGGTACACAGAATTTTAGTGTAAAATTTACCTATGTGTTATACCACTTTTGCAAATGTAAAGCATACCTACTTATGCCTTTAGTTTGTATTTTTATGTTATATAGACTCAAAATTTTATTAGTGTCGACAATGAGATATACGTTTCTAAAAGTTTCTTATATATAAATAATATTATATACTAGAAAACAAATATTAAAAAATTTTGTGTTAAATTTCTTAAGTACTAAAAATGTTGCTGCTAATTGCTTTGATTCTAAATTAACTTTTAATTTATTTTCATATAAATTTTTTTATTTGTTTACTAATAATTATATTTAACAAATAATAAATTGTATTACCCTGTTCTTTCTTTTTCATTGACATTGTCATCTGGTAGTGGTTTTCTATACCGTCTTACAGGGTAACTTTTATTTTCTAATTTTTCTTATGTTTCATTCCACAAGAAATTTTGTGTTGATACTTTCAATACTCGATTAATATCCCCTTTGTAAACCGTATTTTTAGGCTATTGTCACAGTTGTCAGTAAGTAGGGATCACTTACTTTCTGGGCACCATTCCTTCCCCTCCCCCGTCCAATACCAGATCTTAATCTTGCGGTTGGATGCAGTGCCTGGTTATGGTTATGTTGTGGCTGAGGGTGTGGAGGTTGGTGTTGTTGTTGTTCAGGGCCTTGTTGAGGTTGGTGATACAGTGCCTGGTTATGGTTATGTTGTGGCTGAGGGTGTGGAGGCTGGTGTTGATGTTGTTGAGGTTGGTGATGCAGTGCCTGGTTATGGCTATGTTGTGGCTGAGGGTGTGGAGGCTGGTGTTGATGTTGTTCAGGGCCTTGTTGAGGTTGGTGATACAGTGCCTGGTTATGGTTATAACAATAAACACAACAATAAACAACATGAAAGTGGAAGATCTGGACAACTTCTGTATGCGTGATATCCAAATTCCTGTAAAAATAATTGATATCAACACAAGCGTAGTAGAATTTGCAACATAAATTGACAACATGCCAATGCACTCAGCCCCGGGTTTAGGCTCATGGAATTCAATATTTATAATGAAATATTTTCCTAACCCCCCCAAAGAAAGTCTATAACCTTGTTGATATTGCAAAATATCCTAATACTTCGGTCATAGAGTTAAGATGCATGATGATGTTGCGACACGTCTTCTTACTTGTTACACTTCAACATTGTTCATAGTTTTGATATTTCTTTCTCATTTACTTGTTATGTAGTATTTAAATACCGGTTAAAGGGAAGATGCGACGCCGTTGTCATGGAAACATCACCCCTCCTCCTCCTCCTGACTAATGTTTTCACATTTACGCCAGAAACTACATATATGTCATGTTTTATGCCCTCCAAAGGAAGCAAACAGCCGGGTTTGGAATTCATTGTCTAAATGTCACCTGTATCTGTGTGAGGAGCGAGGTGGTTGAGAGATGGTGTAGGGTCGCAGAGGGAGAGAGAGAGAGCCTCGACCCCCTGCCTTGGAAGCTTATGGAAATAAATGATAGATTTCACTGGACGTGTTCTGAGAACGGGGGGGGGGTCCTCAATGTAGATTTGAAAGTGATTAATGGAGAGCAAGTGTTTTCATGTGCACTAATTCATTAGTGAATTAGATAATATTATTGCAAGAAATAAATGAGTAATTACACAAAAAATACACGTCTTCCCTAAATTAATGTTTCCTCCTCATCTTAAAAGCAATTGATTCTCACAATGTTGCAAGAAGTATAGATTACATTGAGGCATGAAGCGAGGGAAGATGGATGTTCTGTGAGAGGAAACTAAGTAATCTTGCTCTGCAGTTGCATTGATCAGCTGAAGAAGAAGTAGGGTTGGTGTAAACGTCTTTGACTTGTTAACCACAGAGTGTACCTAACTGAGTGTTTGATGTAAAGTGCTTCAGCTATGTCTGATGTCCTTGTATATCTACATCTGTCGATCATGTCAGTGTTGCTGGTCAGCATACCTCAGGTGATGGTCTGGTTGTGTGCAGAAATATTGTGATATTGCTGTTGAATTGAAGAAACAATCAGAAGGCAGGTGTTTAACAGTGCCTTACAATGATCACTGCACAGAGCAGTGAGTCCATTCACATGTCAGAATCCTCTCATTCACGAGGGGTCCTGCTTAGTAAATAACGTCACTGGGTTTCTGCTTAGTGCATGACGTCACTGGTATCCTGCTTAGTGCATGACGTCACTGGGGTCCTGCTTAGTGCATGACTTTACTGGTCACCTCTCGCTGTCAGTACTTGGTCACGTGACCCTAAATGTGTCACTGAGTACTGTGAAATTGTTCTACTTTGCACGATCGTGTTTAACGGAAATAATTCATTAAAATACAGAGCCTAACACCAACCTCAGTACATAATACACTGTAACATTACAGCCCTTGACACGCTACCCCTGGGTAGCATGTCAAGCCGGCCTCCTAATAGAACGTCGCATTTTGACGTATAGTCTACCTAATGCCAGAAATAATCGTACTAGAAAATAGAAGCGGCTCGCGAAAATGACATAATGTCCCGTTTTCTCTTTTGGGTCCTCTAGTATGTTAGGATAAGGGCACTTTAGTACGACAGTTTCTTGACGTTGGGAAGCGTTAAGAAGTGAAGCTGAGTGTGTATTGTTCTCAAATTTGGTATGCCTCCAATGTAGGGAAAAATGGATATTATTACCTTAAAGCCTTAAAACTTGCCTTTGATCTTTCCCCTAGACATTTTCCCTAAGGCAAGCTATAAGGCAAGTTTCTAAAAATAATTACCATTTTCAAGATTTTGGAGGCATAAACAATTAAACAAAATAATTATATTACCCAGGGCCAAACACTGTTTCATTGTATTAATTTAGACATCGCTGTAAAAATGTATACAATGTCACGAAACAAAGTCTTAGGTAAATGTAAAGAAAAAACTTCGCTGAAAGCACTTATTTGGGGCAGCCCGAATCATTATCCTTTTCCCTTAATTTTCTCCTTCACTCCTTCTCCCACTTTCTTACTCCCCTCTTCTCTTCTCTATATAATTTTGCATTTTCTCACCATCAAACAAGAGCTGTCAATATAGTTGGGAAAACATTAAATCAGCATTTACATGAGATGATGTTAGGGCTCAAGGTATTACGGGCTCACCATATCCCTTGTTACTTGGAACCTTTTGTTCCAGGTAGCGAATCTTTAACAAAAAACAACAACAATGATGTTCAGGTACCCTTGTTACACTGAATCTCCGTTAAATGACGAACCTAAGTCATTAACATAAGTGCAATAGTGTAATTTGGCATTTTATATCTAAGTTGTTTTCTTCCCTTGTGGCCACCTGTTGGCTCTAGGCTTTCTGCTCTGTGGCCACCTGCTGGCTCTAGGCTTACTGTTCTGTGGCCACGTGTTGGGTCTAAGCTTACTGCTCTTTGGCCACCTATTGGCTCTAGGCTCATTGCTCTGTGGCCACCTGTCCAAAACACTAACAAACACCTTTTGAATAGTTAGTTTCTTTGACAACTACTGGCCTCAGAACACGGTACTCAGTAGCTAAATTTCCCCATTACTCTAACAACTGTGGCGAACACGGTATTACACAGTAGTTATATAATTCCTAACCGAAAAGTTTTATGTGTGTAATGTTCACTCAAAAATTTTTGAATTTATCTATAAGAATGCCAGTTTTGTATGTTTCTTTGTATGTAAATAAAATATATATTTAAACATAAAAAAGTAACGTCAATGTTAAAATCTATTAACATCCTAAAAATTTTAAAAAATAATTAATATATTTTTTACAGATTTATAATTTTATATTGGTAATGAAAGCTTAAATTCTGCTCTTCCTCTACACCTCACCTTACAAAAAAAAAAAAAACTCAAACATACTTCTTTGTATGTTTGAGTTTTCTCTCTTTCCTCTGAACTCTCTTTCCTCCCCCCTCCCTCTCTGCACACACACACACACACACACACACACACACACACACACACACACACACATACACCCACCTCCCCCCCTCTCTCCCTCACCTGCTCTCTCCCTCTCCATCTCTCTCCCTTTCCTCTCTCTCCCTCCCGCCTCTCTCTCCGTCTCCTCCCCCCTCCCCTTCTACTTTCTTCTCACTTCAGTGGAAAGGTCGGATCACCCCCCACCCACCCATTTATCTCTCCCTTTATCACTCCCTTTCTCTCTCTCTCTTTCTCTCTCTCTTCCTCTCTCTCTCTCTCTCTCCCCCCCATCCCGCTCTGCCCTCCTGACAAAGCCTATCACAGCACAACTATAGGAACAGGGGCAAGCATGGCAGTCAGAGGTACCAGGGGAACAGGGAAGAGCCAAGGTGACGAAATGAAGGAAATGTTCGCCCAGTTTCTGGAGGACATCAAGAGTGAGATGCAAGAAATGATGCAGGAAATGAAGAACAAAACAAGCAACCTGAAAAGAGAGCTGACAGCAGCAAAGGAGGAGATTAGAGCCCTCAAACAGAATGGTATCGAGGCTGAGACTCAGAAAACCATCCAGGGAGAAGGTGGTAATAGTTTTATGGATGAGAATGCCACAATAAAAGCAACATTTGCAGAAATACTAAAAAAAAATAACTCTGAAGTAATGACTGCAGTGATAAAGGTGGCCATGAAGGCAGCCACCTCACAGGAGGTGGCACGCTCCACTAGCCAACTGCTGGAAAGGAACAGATCAGTGGTTGCTGTGGGTATTAAAGAGCAGGAAGGCTCTAATAGGACAGAGTGGAATGACAAGGACAAAGCAGCAGTGAATGAAGTACTAAAGGCAATAGACATGGAAGGGGCCGAGCATAGCATTGAGAAGGTTTTCAGGCTAGGTTGGTACAACAAAGACCGAGAACGAATGATAAAGATAGTGTTTGCAAATGAGAGCACAATGGAGAAGATCCTATCAAGGAAGAGCTCCATGAAAAACGTGGGAAAATTCAAAAATGTATTCCTCCAGAGAGACATGACAAGGGAGGAGAGAGCCGTGGTGGCAGAAGAAACGAAGAGGCGCAGGGCGAGAGGGGAAAACCAGGAAGTCACAGCTCCCAACACAACACCCTCAGAGGCGAGAGGAGAACCCACAACCAGCTACCCAGTAACACCAGAAGGGAGGACAACCCCCCCCCCACCCTCCTCTGCATAGAAACCCCCCCCTACCCCAAACCCTCCCTGCCCCCACTCAAATGTTCAGCCAAATCTCCCTCCCCCCACACCCAATCCCCACCCTTCTACCCCTCCCCTCCTCCCGAGTCCTCCCTCCCCTCCTCCCGAGTCCTCCCTCCCCCCCCCCTTTCCTTCCCGTCCTCCCTCCCCTTTCACCCCATACCCTCCCTGTCCCTCCCCCTTCACTGGATCCCCCGCCCCTCATCCCAGTATCCTCTGAGACCCTGTTATCCACCTCACAGGTCCTCACACCCATGGAACAGCCTCCCCCACCAGCAGAACACTCACCAAGGAGGCGATTTGAGAAGGGACAGAAGAAAGTGAGCCTCAAAGCGATGTACACTAACATAGATGGAATTACAAATAAAGCAAATGAGCTTGGAGAACGGGTACTAAAGGAAAACCCAGACAGAATAGCCCTCACAGAAACAAAGCTCTCGAAAACGATAACAAACGCAGTGTTGCCACAGGACTATTATGTTATGAGGAAAGAGAGGGAAGGAAGAGGTGGGGGTGGTGTAGCTCTGCTGGTAAGAAAAAGCTGGGATTTTGAGGAGATGGATATTCAGGGCTGTGAAGGTTTCAGTGACTACATAGCAGGTACCGTAACAAATGGAGGGGAAAAAATTATAGTCGTAGTCATATATAATCCACCACCAAATGACAGAAGACCTAGACAGGAATATGATAGAAACAACATGGCCACCATTAACGTAATAGAAAGAGCAGCTTCTGTTGTTAGCAGGATTGGATCTGGACTACTAATTATGGGAGAATTCAAGCATGGGAAGATAGATTGGAAGAACAGAGACCCGCATGGAGGACCAGAAACATGGAGAGCTAGCTGCTGGACGTGGCAACAAGAAACTTCCTAAGCCAGCACATCAAAGAACCAACAAGAATGAGAGGAGATGAACCAGCAATGCTTGATTTGATATTTACCCTAAATGAGTGGGATATAAGGGAAGTTAAGATGGAAGCGCCCTTGGGAATGAGTGACCACAGTGTATTGAACTTTGAGTACCTAGTAGAGCTACGACTTATCTCCCCCAAAAAAGAACTAGGAATCGAAAGGCTGGCATACCGAAAGGGGAATTATGAACAGATGAGAATTTTCCTAAGTGAAATACCTTGGGACACAGACCTCAGAGATAAGTCTGTACAGGGTATGATGGACTATGTTACCCAAAAGTGTCAGGAGGCAGTAAACAGGTTCATCCCGGCCCAAAGGGAAAAATCCGAGAAGCAACAGAAGAATCCATAGGGCATGTATGGAAGTGAAGAAACTGAACAAAAGGGCGTGGAGGAACTTCCGGAATAACAGAACACTAGAAAGCAGAGAGAGATACCAGAGAACCAGGAATGAGTACGTCAGGGTGAGAAGAGAAGCAGAGAAAAGTTTTGAAAATGATATAGCAAACAAAGCCAAGACCGAACCAAAGCTACTCCACAGTCACATCAGAAGGAAAACAACAGTGAAAGAACAGGTATTGAAACTTCGAGCAGGCGAGGACGGGTATACTGAGAATGACAGAGAGGTGTGTGAAGAACTCAACAAGAGGTTCCAGGAGGTCTTCACAATAGAACAAGGTGAGGTCACTGTGCTAGGAGAAAGGGAGGTAAACCAGGTGGCCTTGGAAGAGTTCGAAATTACGAGAGAGGAGGTCAAGAGACACCTGCTGGATCTGGATGTTAGAAAGGCTGTTGGTCCAGATGGGATCTCACCATGGATACTGAAAGAGTGTGCAGAGGCACTTTGCTTGCCACTCTCCATAGTGTATAGTAAGTCACTGGAGACGGGAGACCTACCAGAAATATGGAAGACGGCGAATGTGGTCCCAATATACAAAAACGGCGACAGGCAAGAGGCACTGAACTACAGGCCAGTGTCCTTGACTTGTATACCATGCAAGGTGATGGAGAAGATCGTGAGAAAAAACCTGGTAACACATCTGGAGAGAAGGGACATCGTGACAAATCGCCAACATGGGTTCAGGGAGGGTAAATCTTGCCTTACAGGCTTGATAGAATTCTACGATCAGGTGACAAAGATTAAGCAAGAAAGAGAGGGCTGGGCGGACTGTATTTTCTTGGATTGTCGGAAAGCCTTTGACACAGTTCCGCATAAGAGGCTGGTACATAAGCTGGAGAGACAGGCAGGTGTAGCTGGTAAGGTGCTCCAGTGGATAAGGGAGTATCTAAGCAATAGGAAGCAGAGAGTTACGGTGAGGGTTGAGACCTCCGATTGGCGTAAAGTCACCAGTGGAGTCTCACAGGGCTATGTACTCGGTCCTATCTTGTTTCTGATATATGTAAATGATCTCCCGGAAGGTATCGATTCATTTCTCTCAATGTTTGCGGACGATGAAAAAATTATGAGAAGGATCAAAACAGAAGAGGACTGTTTGAGGCTTCAAGAAGACCTAGACAAGCTGAAGGAATGGTCGAACAAATGGTTGTTAGAGTTTAACCCAACCAAATGTAATGTAATGAAGATAGGTGTAGGGAGCAGGAGGCCAGATACAAGGTATCATCTGAGAGAGGAAATTCTTCAGAAGTCAGAGAAGGAAAAAGACTTGGGGGTTGATATCACGCCAGACCTGTCTCCTGCAGCATATATGAAGCGGATAACATCAGCGGCATATGCCAGGCTGGCCAACATACGAACGGCATTCAGAAACTTGTGTAAAGAATCATTCAGAACTTTGTATACCACATATGTCAGGCCAATCCTGGAGTATGCAGCCCCAGCATGGAGTCCATATCTAGTCAAGGATAAGACTAAACTGGAAAAGGTTCAAAGGTTTGCCACCAGACTAGTACCCGAGCTGAGAGGTATGAGCTACGAGGAGAGACTACAGGAATTAAACCTCACTTCACTGGAAGACAGAAGAGTTAGGGGGGACATGATCACCACATTCAAGATTCTGAAGGGAATTGATAGGGTAGATAAAGACAGTCTATTTAACATAAGGGGAACACGCAGAAGGGGACACAGGTGGAAACTGAGTGCCCAAATGAGCCACAGAAATATTAGAAAGAACTTTTGGCGTTTTAGTGTCAGAGTGGTTGACAAATGGAATGCATTAGGAAGTGATGTGGTGGAGGCTGACTCCATACACAGTTTCAAGTGTAGACATGATAGAGCCCAATAGGCTCAGGAATCTGTAAGACCTGTTTCTGGGAATTGACGGTTGAGAGGCGGGACCAAAGAGCCAGAGCTCAACCCCCGCAAACACCTGGACCTAGACATCCATTAGCTAGGTGAGTACACACACACACACACACACACACACACACACACACACACACACACATATGACCCAGGTCGTTTGGTCGTGCCCCGCCAGTCTATATCCGATTTACATGGGTATTTGCTATATGTCAAAAAAACAGCCTTGAAATGCGGAGTGTTTTATTCTAACAGAAATTGTGTTGATATTTTGAATACCTTATTAATATTCCCTTTGTGTACCGTATTCTTAAGCCACTGTCACAGTCATCAGTAAGTGGGGATCACTTAGCCACTGGGCACCATTCCTTCCTTAACCCCCCCCCCCCAACGATCCCAGTCCTATCCCAAATCCTTATCCTGTGACTGGATGCAGTGCCTGCAACTGCAGTGTTTGCAGATGCAGTGTACACTGCATCAACACAGTGAAGTGTTGAGTGCAGAAATATTGAGATATTGCTATTGAATTGAAGAAATAATCAGAGAGCCGGTGTTTAACAGTGCATTACAATGATCTCTGCATAGAGCAGTGAGTCCATTCCCATGTCAGGGTCCTCACATTCACATGAGGTCCTGTTTAGTGCATTTACGTCACTGGTGTCCTGCTTAGTGCATGACGTTACTGGTGTCCTGCTTAGTGCATGACGTCACTTAGGTCCTGCTTAGTACATGATATCACTGGGGTCCTGCTTAGTGCATGACGTCACTGGGGTCCTGCTTATTGCATGACGTCACTGTGGTTCGGCTTAGTGCATGACGTCACTGGGGTTCTGCTTAGTGCATGACGTCACTGGGGTCAAGCTTATTGCATGGTGTCACTGGGGTCCTGCTTAGTGCATGACGTCACTGGGGTTCTACTTTGTGCATAGTGTCACTGGGGGTCCTGCTTAGTGCATGACGTCACTGGGATCCTGCTTAGTGCATGGTATCACTGGTGTCCTGCTTAGTGCATGACGTCACTTAGGTCCTGCTTAGTGCATGACGTCACTGAGGTCCTGCTTAGTGCATGACGTCACTAGGGTCCTTGGTGCATGACGTCACTGGGGTCCTGCTTAGTGCCTGACGTCACTTAGGTCCTGCTTAGTGCATGACGTCACTTAGGTCCTGCTTAGTGCATGACGTCACTGGGGTCCTGCTTAGTGCATGACGTCATTTAGGTCCTTACTGTATGACGTCACTGGGGTCCTGCTTTGTGCATGATGTCACTGGGATCCTGCTTTGTGCATAACGTCACTGGGATCCTGCTTAGTGCATGACGTCACTTAGGTCCTGCTTATTGCATGACGTCACTTAGGTCCTGCTTTGTGCATGACGTCACTTAGGTCCTTCTTAGTGCATGACATCACTGGTGTCATGCTTTGTGCATGACGTCACTGGGGTTCTGCTTTGTGCATGACGTTACTTAGGTACTTCTTAGTGCATGGCGTCCTGCTTTGTGAATGCCGTCACTGGGGCCCTTCTTAGTGCATGACATCACAAGGGTCCTGCTTAGTGCATGACGTCACTTAGGTCCTGCTTAGTGCCACTGGGGTCACTGAGGGTCAATGAGGTCACTGGGGTCTTGCTTAGTGCATGACGTCACTTAGGTACTTCTTAGTGCATGGCGTCCTGCTTTGTGCATGCCGTCACTGGGGCCCTTCTTAGTGCATGACATCACAAGGGTCCTGCTTAGTGCATGACGTCACTGGGTCCTGCTTAGTGCATGACGTCACTTAGGTCCTGCTTAGTGCATGACGTCACTGGGGTCCTGCTTAGTGCATGACGTCACTGGGTCCTGCTTAGTGCATGACGTCATTTAGGTCCTTACTGTATGACGTCACTGGGGTCCTGCTTTGTGCATGACGTCACTGGGATCCTGCTTTGTGCATAACGTCACTGGGATCCTGCTTAGTGCATGACGTCACTTAGGTCCTGCTTATTGCATGACGTCACTTAGGTCCTGCTTTGTGCATGACGTCACTTAGGTCCTTCTTAGTGCATGATATCACTGGGGTTCTGCTTTGTGCATGACGTCACTTGGGTCCTACTTAGTGAATGACGTCACTTAGGTCCTGCTTATTGCATGCCGTCACTTAGGTCCTGTTTAGTACATGACGTCACTTTAGGTCCTTCTTAGTGCATGGTGTCACTGGGGTCCTGCTTAGTGTATGACGTCTCTGGGATCCTGCTTAATGCATGACGTCACTGTGAATCGCCTAAGTGCATGACGTCACTGGCATTTTGCTTATTGCATGACGTCACTGTGGTCAAGCTTAGTGCATGGCGCCACTGGGGTACTGATTTGTGCATGACGTCACTTAGGTCCTTCTTAGTGCATGACATCACTGGCGTCCTGCTTAGTGCATGACGTCACTGGGGTCCTGCTTCGTGCATGACGTCACTGGGGTCCTGCTTAATACATGACGTAACTGTGGTTCGACTTAGTGCATGACGTCACTGAGGTTCTGCTTAGTGCATGACGTCACTGGGGTTCTGCTTAGTGCATGACGTCACTGGGGTCATGCTTAGTGCATGACGCCACTGGGGTCCTGCTTAGTGCATGACGTCACTGGAGTCCTGCTTAGTGCATGCCGTCACTTAGGTTCTGCTTAGTGCATTGTGGGTGAGGGGGGGAGGGAGAGGAGAACCCCATAGCTGAGAGGAAGGCTGGGAGGTCCATTAGCTTCACCCCTACAGGAAGTCGCAAGTGTTGAGGGGTGAGAGAGCACTCTCCTGCGGAACTGTGGGCCATTTTGTCTAAAAGGTTTTCGTTGTCTTCAGAGTGGAGATGTTCGTCCCACGACGACTTCCCATACACTGTGGATTCCGGTAAGGAGGCGCGAGGTACATACGACAGACCCACACGTGCCAGCCATCAATCAATCACTCACACCCCTCATCCCCACCCGCTCCCATACCATCAACCATTGTTCCGTGCATTCTCTTTTAGTATGTGTAAGCTATATCGCAACGTGATCAACATGGTGAGAGCAATAACGAGGGAAAAGTAAACACATTATATAAATTTATTCCGCGACGGGGTAAGCGTACTGGTCGCAGGTTGGAGCCCGACTGATCAACTTTCCAACTAGTCCGGGTATTTCTCCCCCGACACCGGAAGTGGTGGGGCGCCCATTACCATTGCGTTTCGCCAGGGTCCGCGATGGCGGGTGCCACGCGTCGCTCTGTCTCTGTCTCTGTCTCTGTCTCGCTCTCTGTCTATCTCTGTCTCTCTGTCGGTCTGTCACTGCATCTCTGTCTCTGTCTCTCTCTCTCTCTCTCTGTCCATCTCTGTCTCTCTGTCGGTCTGTCTCTGGCTCTGTCTCTATCTCTCTCTCTCTCTCTCTGTCTCTGTCTATCTCTCTGTCTATCTCTGTCTATCTCTGTCTCTCTGTCGGTCTGTCACTGTATCTCTGTCTCTGTCTCTCTCTCTCTCTCTCTCTGTCCATCTCTGTCTCTCTGTCGGTCTGTCTCTGGCTCTGTCTCTATCTCTCTCTCTCTCTCTCTCTCTCTCTCTCTCTCTCTCTCTCTCTCTCTCTCTCTCTCTCTCTCCAGATCATTTAGTAGTTGGGGAAAGTAACATCATTTCCTTTCTCCTGCTGCCGCTGTTCACGTATCTTTGTCCATCAAGGCTGTCTCTCTTAAGACCTACGTCATCCAATGTAAACACCAATCGATGAGAATAAGACCGGTGAGTCGATAGTGAAATAGGTCTGGGTTAAGCCTGTTTTTCAGTTCTTGTATCACAGTCAATGTAGCGTAATGGGAAACCAGTCTTTCTACTGCCTACATAAATAGCGTTTGAAAATGTATGCAAGTCTAGACAAACTCCTATAGCCCTTACATTCTAACACAAATAAAATATTAGCACACGATTGCATCGCATTATATCATCATTAAGTAACGTAGAGATCAACTTTCTGGCTGTTGTCCGAATATCATTATTGAAATGTGAACTCATTTAGCCAAACACAATATCTCCATTACATCTCTTAGCATATGAATATTACGGTATACCAGTTTTAACCCTCTATAACACAATGTAACGTAACGTAACGTACCGCAAATCAACTTTCTACAGACCAAATATCGTTTTTAAATGAAAGTATGACATAGTCCATCTTCATTACATCTCTCACCATATAAAATATTGGCGTCTACCCCTTTTAGCCCTCTGTAACACAATGTAACGCAACGTAACGTAACGCAAATCAACTTTTGCAGACCAAAATGTCATTTTGAAACGGAAAGTGTGGGATTAGTCCTTATTCATTACATCTCTCACCATATAAAATATTAACCTCTACCCCTTTTAGCCCTCTGTAACACAATGTAATGCAACGTAACGTAACGCAAATCAACTTTTTGCAGTCCAAAATGTCATTTTGAAACGGAAAGTGAGGGTTAGACCATCTCCATTACATCTCTTACCATATAAATAATTGATGGCTACCCCTTTTAGCCCTCTGTAACACAATGTAACACAACGTAACGTATCGCAAATCGACTTTTTGCAATCCAAAATTTCATTTTTAAATGAAAGTATGACTTAGTCCATCTTCATTACATCTCTAACCATATAAAATATTGGCGTCTACCCCTTTTAGCCCTCTGTAACACAATGTAACGCAACGTAGCATAACGCAAATCAACTTTTTGCAGTCCAAATGTCATTTTGAAACGGAAAGTGAGGGTTAGACCATCTCCATTACATCTCTTACCATATAAATAATTGATGGCAACCCCTTTTAGCCCTCTGTAACACAACGTAACGTATCGCAAATCGACTTTTTGCAATCCAAAATGACATTTTTAAATGAAAGTATGACTTAGTCCATCTTCATTACATCTCTAACCATATAAAATATTTTCGTCTACCCCTTCTAGCCCTCTGTAACACAATGTAACGCAACGTAGCATAACGCAATCAACTTTTTGCAGTCCAAAAGGTCATTTTGAAACGGAAAGTGAGGGTTAGCCCATCTCCATTACATCTCTACCATATAATTAATTGGTGACTACCCCTTTTAGCCCTCTGTAACACAATGTACCTCACCGTAACGTATCGCAAATCAACTTTTTGTAGTCCAAAATGTCATTTTTAAATGAATGTATGACTTAGCACATCTCTTACCATATAATATTGACCTCTACCAGTTTTTAGCCCTCTAACACAATGTAACGTAACGCAAATCAACTTTTACAGCCCAAAATGACATTTTTAAATAAAGTAGGACTTAGTCCATCTCCATTACATCTCCTTCCATAAGAATATTACAGTCTACAAGTTTTAGCCCTCTGTAACACAATGTAACGTAACGGGGAAAATCATCTTTGTCGGATGAGCAAATAACATTATTGAAAATGACATCCGTGTTTAGCCATTACATCCAAAACACAAGAAAAATATTACCGTTTTTCTTGAGAAACTTATATGTGGAGATCATATCTCCAGAGTCCACACAATAAGCCACACATCACACATCTTCTGTTTTCAAATCGCAGCTCGCATCTAATTTAATGTTATTTTTTTTTTTTTTGCAGAAACTATGTTTTTGAGATTAAGCTCAATGTCGGCAATTACTATTCGTATCATCAAACTCCTTTCAGTCAACAAAATTCACTTTTCATATCGCGTGTGTAGATTAGAGAGAGAAGGCAAACATAGCGTGCAGCTAGTCAAAACTTATCATAACAGATATGATTTCACAGAGTTTTTCAACCTTTGCCAGTTTTTTTTTTCATTGTTATCTCTTCACTCGTGCTAAGTGAGTCAGACAAAAATGTGACATTTCATTTCATTATTAACCATGCAATATGCTATTAGCTAGGTAGTCAAAACATATAATAAGCGTTATTTCACAGGAATTTTTTCTAGCAAATATGCTTCCTTTAAGCAGTTCAACACATCAAACACCTCCAGTCTGCGAAATTCCCTTTAGTCAATAATCATCCTTTACAGTATTTCTTGACTAGAATAGCACTCCAAAACATAAGTGGTCATTTTTATTCTCACTGACGCACTATAGTCAATAATTTGTTTCGCAGAGTGACAAGTTATGCATAGTGACGAGATTTCATGGTGAGCATAGTTTAAGAGAGTTCACACTGTATTAATTACGGTCATGGATATCTTATGTTATGTTTATGAAGACCATCTCTTCTTATTTTTTTATCATTTTCATGCCCCACAGCTTTACAGTCTTCTCATATTCTTTTTCAAATAAAGTATGTTTACTGTTTTCCAGTAGATCGGCCTCACATTACATATATTAATCAATTTTCAAATTCAGTTCAGTTTCTTTTCAATATCGCAGCTTTGTTGCCCCCACAGCCCGTATCTAGTTCAAGACCTCTTATTATCAATGTCATTAATACGGTTATCATCAACCACGTATTAGATGTCTCTGTCATTCAGTCATCAACGTAGTATGTGTTTAATGAACGTGAGAATCACTTCATGTGCACTCATTTTAGTTTAGTTTAAAGTTTTACATCTTGAATTAATACCGCTATTGGTTAGCTCAGACATTCAGTTAACATCTCAGTAAGTGAAAATCTTTTCATGTGAGCTCATTTTTAGTTTAGGATAAGGTTTTTCCATCGTGAAATGCTATTATCAGTAACCAGGTATTGGATGACACTACCATTCAGTTTACATCTCAGTAACTGTTTACTGAACATTGTTATCCATCCATGCAACCTCATTTTTAGTTTTAAGTTTCTACATCGTAAAAATAAAATATTACTATCACCAGCCGTGTATCGGATAGCTCAACCATTCAGTTAACATCTCAGTAAGTGAAAATCTTTTCATGTGAGCTCATTTTTAGTTTAGGATAAGGTTTTCCATCGTGAAATGCTATTATCAGTAGCCAGGTATTGGGTGGGTGGACTATCCAGTTTACATCTCAGTAACAGTTTACTGAACATAGATATCCCTCCATGGGACCTCATTTTTAGTTTAAGTTTCTCCATCGTAAATAAAAATAAAATATTACTATCACAATCCTTGTATTGGCCTGCTCCGGCATTCAGTTTACATCTCAGTAAGTGTTTACTGAATGCAAAATCGCTACATGTGTGGTCATAAGGTTTTCTCATCGTGAAATGCTATTATCAGTAACCAGGTATTGGATGACACTACCATTCAGTTTACATCTCAGTAACTGTTTACTGATCATTGTTATCAATCCATGCAACCTCATTTTTTTAGTTTTAAGCTTCTACATCGTAAAAAATAAAATATTACTATCACCAGCCATGTATCGGTAGCTCAACCATTCAGTTTACAGCTCAGTAACTGTTTACTGAACATAGACATCCCTCCATGCGAGCTCATTTTTTAGTTTAAAGTTTCTCCATCGTAAAAAATAAAATATTACTATCACAAACCATGTATTGGGTGGGTCAACCATCCAGTTTACATCTCAGTATTAGTTTACTGAACATAGATATCCCTCCATGTGACCTCATTTTTAGTTTAAAGTTTCTCCATCCTAAATAAAAAATAAAATATTACTGTCACAAACTTTGTATTGACCAGCTCCGGCATTCAGTTTACAACTCAGTAAGTGTTTACTGAATGCAAAATCGCTACATGTGTGGTCATTTAGTTTAAAGTTTCTCAATCTTAAAATATTACTATCAACATCAACCATGCATTGGACGGCTTAGTCTTTCAGTTCACATCTCAGTGAGTGTTAACTGAATGTGGAAATTATCACGTGTTAGCATTTAGTTTAGTTTCAAGTTTCAATTAAATACTAACATCATCCCCGTATTGGGCTGTCGGCATTCAGTTACCCACTCGGAGAGTGTTTACTGAACGTCGAAATCATTTCCTGTAGACACATTTTTTACTTGAACCCGTCTCCACTCCAAACCAGTCAGGACCGGCGGTCCTGACTCGGACCGGAGGTCCGGTTTGGAGTGGAGACGGGTAAACAGTTACCCGTCAGTAAACAGTTACTGAGATGTAAACTGAATGGTAGTGTCATCCAATACCTGGTTACTGATAATAGCATTTCACGATGGAAAAACCTTATCCTAAACTAAAAATGAGCTCACATGAAAAGATTTTCACTTACTGAGATGTTAACTGAATGTCTGAGCTAACCAATAGCGGTATTAATTCAAGATGTAAAACTTTAAACTAAACTAAAATGAGTGCACATGAAGTGATTCTCACGTTCATTAAACACATACTACGTTGATGACTGAATGACAGAGACATCCAATACGTGGTTGATGATAACCGTATTAATGACATTGATAATAAGAGGTCTTGAACTAGATACGGGCTGTGGGGGCAACAAAGCTGCGATATTGAAAAGAAACTGAACTGAATTTGAAATTGATTAATATATGTAATGTGAGGCCGATCTACTGGAAAACAGTAAACATACTTTATTTGAAAAAGAATATGAGAAGACTGTAAAGCTGTGGGGCATGAAAATGATAAAAAAATAAGAAGAGATGGTCTTCATAAACATAACATAAGATATCCATGACCGTAATTAATACAGTGTGAACTCTCTTAAACTATGCACACCATGAAATCTCGTCACTATGCATAACTTGTCACTCTGCGAAACAAATTATTGACTATAGTGCGACAGTGAGAATAAAAATGACCACTTATGTTTTGGAGTGCTATTCTAGTCAAGAAATACTGTAAAGGATGATTATTGACTAAAGGGAATTTCGCAGACTGGAGGTGTTTGATGTGTTGAACTGCTTAAAGGAAGCATATTTGCTAGAAAAAATTCCTGTGAAATAACGCTTGTTATATGTTTTGACTACCTAGCTAATAGCATATTGCATGGTTAATAATGAAATGAAATGTCACATTTTTGTCTGACTCACTTAGCACGAGTGAAGAGATAACAATGAAAAAAAAACTGGCAAAGGTTGAAAAACTCTGTGAAATCATATCTGTTATGATAAGTTTTGACTAGCTGCACGCTATGTTTCCCTTCTCTCTCTAATCTACACACGCGATATGAAATGTGAATTTTGTTGACTGAAAGGAGTTTGATGATACGAATAGTAATTGCCGACATTGAGCTTAATCTCAAAAACATAGTTTCTGCAAAAAAAAAAAATAACATTAAATTAGATGCGAGCTGCGATTTGAAAACAGAAGATGTGTGATGTGTGGCTTATTGTGTGGACTCTGGAGATATGATCTCCACATATAAGTTTCTCAAGAAAAACGGTAATATTTTTCTTGTGTTTTGGATGTAATGGCTAAACACGGATGTCATTTTCAATAATGTTATTTGCTCATCCGACAAAGATGATTTTCCCCGTTACGTTACATTGTGTTACAGAGGGCTAAAACTTGTAGACTGTAATATTCTTATGGAAGGAGATGTAATGGAGATGGACTAAGTCCTACTTTATTTAAAAATGTCATTTTGGGCTGTAAAAGTTGATTTGCGTTACGTTACATTGTGTTAGAGGGCTAAAAACTGGTAGAGGTCAATATTATATGGTAAGAGATGTGCTAAGTCATACTTTCATTTAAAAATGACATTTTGGACTGCAAACAGTTGATTTGCGATACGTTACGGTGAGGTACATTGTGTTACAGAGGGCTAAAAGGGGTAGTCACCAATTAATTATATGGTAGAGATGTAATGGAGATGGGCTAACCCTCACTTTCCGTTTCAAAATGACCTTTTGGACTGCAAAAAGTTGATTGCGTTATGCTACGTTGCGTTACATTGTGTTACAGAGGGCTAAAAGGGGTAGACGCCAATATTTTATATGGTTAGAGATGTAATGAAGATGGACTAAGTCATACTTTCATTTAAAAATGTCATTTTGGATTGCAAAAAGTCGATTTGCGATACGTTACGTTGTGTTACAGAGGGCTAAAAGGGGTAGCCATCAATTATTTATATGGTAAGAGATGTAATGGAGATGGTCTAACCCTCACTTTCCGTTTCAAAATGACATTTGGACTGCAAAAAGTTGATTTGCGTTATGCTACGTTGCGTTACATTGTGTTACAGAGGGCTAAAAGGGGTAGACGCCAATATTTTATATGGTTAGAGATGTAATGAAGATGGACTAAGTCATACTTTCATTTAAAAATGAAAGTTTGGATTGCAAAAAGTCGATTTGCGATACGTTACGTTGTGTTACATTGTGTTACAGAGGGCTAAAAGGGGTAGCCATCAATTATTTATATGGTAAGAGATGTAATGGAGATGGTCTAACCCTCACTTTCCGTTTCAAAATGACATTTTGGACTGCAAAAAGTTGATTTGCGTTACGTTACGTTGCATTACATTGTGTTACAGAGGGCTAAAAGGGGTAGAGGTTAATATTTTATATGGTGAGAGATGTAATGAATAAGGACTAATCCCACACTTTCCGTTTCAAAATGACATTTTGGTCTGCAAAAGTTGATTTGCGTTACGTTACGTTGCGTTACATTGTGTTACAGAGGGCTAAAAGGGGTAGACGACAATATTTTATATGGTGAGAGATGTAATGAAGATGGACTATGTCATACTTTCATTTAAAAACGATATTTGGTCTGTAGAAAGTTGATTTGCGGTACGTTACGTTACGTTACATTGTGTTATAGAGGGTTAAAACTGGTATACCGTAATATTCATATGCTAAGAGATGTAATGGAGATATTGTGTTTGGCTAAATGAGTTCACATTTCAATAATGATATTCGGACAACAGCCAGAAAGTTGATCTCTACGTTACTTAATGATGATATAATGCGATGCAATCGTGTGCTAATATTTTATTTGTGTTAGAATGTAAGGGCTATAGGAGTTTGTCTAGACTTGCATACATTTTCAAACGCTATTTATGTAGGCAGTAGAAAGACTGGTTTCCCATTACGCTACATTGACTGTGATACAAGAACTGAAAAACAGACTTAACCCAGACCTATTTCACTATCGACTCACCGGTCTTATTCTCATCGATTGGTGTTTACATTGGATGACGTAGGTCTTAAGAGAGACAGCCTTGATGGACAAAGGTACGTGAACAGCGGCAGCAGGAGAAAGGAAATGATGTTACTTTCCCCAACTACTAAATGATCTGGAGAGAGAGAGAGAGAGAGAGAGAGAGAGAGAGAGAGAGAGAGAGAGAGAGAGAGAGAGAGAGAGAGAGAGAGAGAGAGAGAGAGAGAGAGAGAGAGAGAGAGAGAGAGAGAGAGAGAGAGAGAGAGAGAGAGAGAGAGAGAGAGAGAGAGAGAGAGAGAGAGAGAGAGAGAGAGAGAGAGAGAGAGAGAGAGAGAGAGAGAGAGAGAGAGAGAGAGAGAGAGAGAGAGAGAGAGAGAGAGAGAGAGAGAGAGAGAGAGAGAGAGAGAGAGAGAGAGAGAGAGAGACAGAGCCAGAGACAGACCGACAGAGAGACAGAGATGGACAGAGAGAGAGAGAGAGAGAGACAGAGACAGAGACAGACCGACAGAGAGAGAGAGACAGAGATGAGACAGAGAGAGAGAGAGAGAGAGACAGAGATACAGTGACAGACCGACAGAGAGACAGAGATAGACAGAGAGATAGACAGAGACAGAGAGAGAGAGAGAGAGATAGAGACAGAGCCAGAGACAGACCGACAGAGAGACAGAGATGGACAGAGAGAGAGAGAGAGAGACAGAGACAGAGATACAGTGACAGACCGACAGAGAGACAGAGATAGACAGAGAGAGAGACAGAGACAGAGCGACGCGTGGCACCCGCCATCGCGGACCCTGGTGAAACGCAATGGTAATGGGCGCCCCCCACTTCCGGTGTCGGGGGAGAAATTACCGGACTAGTTGGAAAGTTGATCAGTCGGGCTCCAACCTGCGACCAGTACGCTTACCCCGTCGCGGAATAAATTTATATAATGTGTTTACTTTTCCCTCGTTATTGCTCTCACCATGTTGATCACGTTGCGATATAGCTTACACATACTAAAAGAGAATGCACGGAACAATGGTTGATGGTATGGGAGCGGTGGGGGGTTGAGGGGTGGGAGTGATTGACGGTTGGCAGGTGTGGGTCTGTCTGTCGGCAGGAGTATGTACCTCTCTCCTCCTTAATGAATCCACAGTGTTTGGGGAATCGTGGCGGGACGAACATCTCCACTCTGAAGACAACGAAAACCTTTTAGACAAAATGGCCCACAGTTCCGCAGGAGAGTGCTCTCTCACCCCTCAACACTTGCGACTTCCTGTAGGGGTGAAGCTAATGGACCTCCCAGCCTTCCTCTCAGCTATGGGGTTCTCCTCTCCCTCCCCCCCTCACCCCTCCCCAAACAACATATCCAATATGCCGGTTCCCCTCTCTTCCTCTACTCACGATCATCAAACTAATATTAACCTCACTCAGGATTAAGTCTACGCTAAACACATATACATATTCATTTCACTCCTTCCTCTTACTCCACCACTTACTCTCACACAACAAGAACTCCAATCTTTCCTGACCACGTACCTTAACCCCTGAGGACTGGAGCGACGCGCTCCAATTACCTCCGACACGCGCCATAACTTCCGGGAAATTCACCCAAAAAAACTTGAGGACGGGAGCGACGCGCGTCACCTGTCAGCTGTCAAACACCTGTCCTTCCATTTCTTACAACAACCCAACTCTTTCTTAAGCAGAACACTCAGAAAAGCTCCCCAAAACCACGAGGACTGGAGCGATGCGATCCACTTTCCTCCAACACATGTCATAACATCCGGGAAATTCCCCGGAAAAAACTTGAGGACGGGAGCGACGCGTGGCACCGCCAGGTGGCACTCGACCTGAGCGCCACCTGGCGGTGCCGCGCGTCGCTCTAGTCCTCAACTTCACTACTGTGCATGACGTCACTTAGGTCCTGCTTAGTGTATGATGTCACTGGGGTCTTCCTTAGTGCATGACGTCACTGAGGTCCTGCTTAATGCATGACGTAACTGTAGTTCAGCTTAGTGCATGACGTCACTGGGGTCAATCCTAGTGCATGACGTCACTGGGGTTCTGCTTAGTGCATGATGTCACTGGGGTCATGCGTAGTGCATGACGCCACAAGTCCTGCTTAGTGCATGACGTCACTTAGGCCCTGATCAGTGCATGATGTCACTAGAGTCCTGCTTAGTGCATGACGTCACTTAGGTCTTTAGTGGAGGACGTCATTGATGTCCTGCTTTGTGCATGACGTAACTGGGGTCCTGCTTATTGCATGACGTCACTTAGGTTCTGCATAGTGCATGATATCACTGGGGTCTTGCTTTGTGCATGGCGTCACTGGGGTCCTGCTTGGTGCATAACGTCACTTAGGTCTTTAGCGGATGACGTCACTGGGGTCCTGCTTGATGCATGACGTTACTGATGTCTTGCTTAGTGCATGACGTCACTGGGGTCATGCTTGGTGCATGACGTCACTGGGGTCCTGCTTAATGCATGACGTCACTGTGGAACGGCTTAGTGCACGACGTCACTAGTGTCCTGCTTAGTGCATGGCGTCACTTGGGTCCTGCTTAGTGCATGACGTCATTTAGGTCCTTACTGTATGACGTCACTGGGGTCCTGCTTTGTGCATGACGTCACTGGGATCCTGCTTTGTGCATGACGTCACTGGGATCCTGCTTAGTGCATGACGTCACTTAGGTCCTGCTTAGTGCATGACGTCACTTAGGTCCTGCTTTGTGCATGACGTCACTTAGGTCCTTCTTAGTGCATCACATCACTGGCGTCCTGCTTTGTGGATGACGTCACTGGGGTTCTGCTTTGTGCATGACGTCACTTGGGTCCTACTTAGTGAATGACGTCACTTAGGTCCTGCTTATTGCATGACGTCACTTAGGTCCTGTTTAGTGGATGACGTCACTTAGGTCCTTCTTAGTGCATGGTGTCACTGGGGTCCTGCTTAGTGTATGACGTCTCTGGGGTCCTGCTTAATGCATGACGTCACTGTGAATCGGCTTAGTGCTTGACGTCACTGGCATTCTGCTTATTGCATGACGTCACTGTGGTCAAGCGTAGTGCATGGCGTCACTGGGGTCCTGATTTGTGCATGACGTCACTTAGGTCCTTCTTAGTGCATGACATCACTGGCGTCCTGCTTAGTGCATGACGTCACTGAGGTCCTGCTTGATGCATGACGTCACTGGGGTCCTGCTTAATACATGACGTCACTGTGGTTCGACTTAGTGCATGACGTCACTGGGGTTCTGCTTAGTGCATGACGTCACTGGGATCCTGCTTAGTACATGACGTCACTGGGGTCCTGCTTAGTGCAAGACATCATAGGGGTCGTGCTTAGTGCATGACGTCACTGTGGTTCTGCTTAGTGCATGACGTCATTGTGGTCCTGCTTAGTGCATGACGTTACTGGAGTCTTTCTTAGTGCATGACGTCACTGGAGTCTTTCTTAGTGCATGACGTCACTAGGGTTCTGCTTAGTGCTTGACGTTACTGAGATCCTGCTCAGTGCATGACGTCACTGGGGTCCTGCCTAATGCATGACGTCACTGGTCTCCTTTCACTGTCAGTACATGGTCACGTGACCCTAAATGTGTCACTGAGTACTGTGAAGTTGTTCTACTTTGCACCGTCGTGTTTAACGGAAATAATTCATTAAAATACAGAGCCTGTGTTACGAACCCGGATCCAGCGTCCGTGCCTGGAGCAGTGACAAACACGCCATCTGTGGGTCAGCTCCCGAAACCCCCGCCAAACGAACGACGACACCTAGTGAGGACAGCGTGTACTGGCCTCGAGGACCAGTTTCCAGTCTGGTTCAACGCTCAACACCGCCGCTCCTGACCTCTGGTGAGGTGGTGCTCCGACGACAGCGCCATCTAGGGAGTGGATATGTCGGGCGTTTGTATCTGAGCCTGTGAGTGTGGTGTATTAGTGTCCCGGTTATTAATGACGTGTCTGCTTACAGAGCCGACCTGGGACCACTGTGTTGAAGGTGGAGTCAGTCTACCCGAGGCAGCCAGTCTCCATACAGTAAAGTTTGCTGCAGCTGTTGTGACGTCGTCCCCCCGGAAGAACACTGTGGTGTGTTAAGCCTGCCAGTGGAGTGGCAGTGGAAGGATTTACCCGGGACCGACGGTTGGAGACGATAATCCACTGGGGTATTGAGGACAGGAGGGTGATTGGTGATATCACACGAGACTCCTGTCTAGGGCGTACCCCCTTTTATCGTTCGTGGAGTGGCCGTACCAGCCTTGGTGGCTCAGTACCTGCCAGCAGACCTGCTGGACGTGTGGTTGACGGCCTCCACGACGGTGCCCCCAGTGGACCTGTGTTGTGGCTGACCTGTGGCCAGGGTAGGCTCGGCGTTCCAGAAGACACGTCTTGAGGCCACGAAGAAAGCACCAAGGAATCGGCACCGAAAGTGGTGTGGCACCAGAGTCTTCAGCAGAAGACTACAGTGAATAATCCCCTTGCATAGCATTAATACCCCCCCCTTTTGTGTACTCTTTTATTATATATATTTAAATGGTGATGGTGTTAATTATATTATATTAAGTTCTTACCTTTCTTTCCCTACTCCCTTTAAGTTACTTGCGTCACGGATCGCATCCCTTGATAGCCTCTACTGGCTTGGGGCCGGATATATATCTTCCTCTAACTACATCAGAGTAAGAACCCCGTTGCGTCCCGAGAGGGCCGTAACAGCCTGACACCAACCTCATTACATAATACACTGTAACATTACAACCATTTCCCCCTGGATAGCGTGTCAAGCCGTTCTCCTAATAGAACGTGGCCATCTGTTGGCTCTAGACTTAGTGCTCTGTGGCCATCTGCTGGCTCTAGGCTTTCTGCTCTGGCCACCTGCTGACTCTAGACTTACTGCTCTGGCCACCTGCTGGCTCTAGACTTACTGCTCTGGCCACCTGCTGACTCTAGACTTAGTGCTATGTGGCCACCTGCTGGCTCTAGACTTAGTGCTATGTGGCCACCTGCTGGCTCTAGACTTAGTGCTATGTGGCCACCTGCTGGCTCTAGACTTAGTGCTATGTGGCCACCTGCTGGCTCTAGACTTGCTGCTCTGGCCACCTGCTGGCTCTAGACTTACTGCTCTGGCCACCTGCTGACTCTAGGCTTACTGCTCTGGCCACCTGCTGACTCTAGACTTACTGCTCTGGCCACCTGCTGACTCTAGGCTTACTGCTCCGTGGCCACCTGACCAAAACACTAACAATAAGAAACACCTGTTGAATAGTTAGTTACTTTGAAACTTTCCTCAGAACACTGTACACAGTATCTAAATGTCCCCCCACAAACTAACAACTGCGTCGAGCACCGTAATACACAGTACCTATATGATCCCCCAACCACCGTAAAATGTTATATGTGAAATGTACACTCAAAATTTTTTACACCATCTTAACCAATGAGATTAGCTTTGAGTTTCTTTATTTATAAGTTAAAATGTTTTACAAAATATTAATTTTTGTGTTAAAATTTTTAAATGTCTTAAAAAAAAATACTTAAATGTTTATTTGTAATTTTATTTTACTAATCAAATCGTAATAAAAGGTTATTTTTTGTTATAAACTGATTATATTTAAAAAGTAATAAAGTTTAATATCTTTCTCTACCTCAATACCATTCCTGCCCAAAAAACAAACACACACACACACACACACACACACACACACACATATATATGGGCGTTTGGTCATGTTTCTCTATACCGATTTAATGGGTAATTTTAATTTTCAGAATTTTTGATGTTTCATTTTACCAGAAATTTTTTGTTGGTACCTTAAATACCCTATTAATATCCCCTTTGTGTACTGTATTCTTAGGCTACTGTCACAGTTATCAATAAGTGGGGATCACTTAGCTACAGGCCATCATTATTCCTTCCCTTCCCCCACCATTCCACGTCCAATCCCAAAATGTAAATGGATGCAGTGCCTGGTTATGGTTATGTTGTGGCTGAGGGTGTGGAGGCTGGTGTTGATGTTGTTCAGGGCCTTGTTGAGGTTGGTGATGCAGTGCCTGGTTATGGTTATGTTGTGGCTGAGGGTTTGGAGGCTGGTGTTGATGTTGTTCAGGGCCTTGTTGAGGTTGGTGATGCAGTGCCTGGTTATGGTTATGTTGTGGCTGAGGGTGTGGAGGCTGGTGTTGATGTTGTTCAGGGCCTTGTTGAGGTTCGTGATGCAGTGCCTGGTTATGGTTATGTTGTGGCTGAGGGTTTGGAGGCTGGTGTTGATATTATTCAGGGCCTTGTTGAGGTTGGTGATGCAGTGCCTGGTTATGGTTATGTTGTGGTTGAGGGTGTGGAGGCCGGTGTTGATGTTGTTCAGGGCCTTGTTGAGGTTGGTGATGCAGTGTCTGGTTATGGTTATGTTGTGGCTGAGGGTGTGGAGGCTGGTGTTGATGTTGTTCAGGGCCTTGTTGAGGTTGGTGATGCAGTGCCTGGTTATGGTTATGTTGTGGCTGAGGGTGTGGAGGCTGGTGTGGGAACGGACCTGTGAGATTTATATATATTTAATTTATATGAATTTATATAGAATTTATTTTTACGTTAATTTAAATATTTCGATAGCAATTTGTATGATGTTAAGTGGACTGTATTTCTGCAATAATCTCACAAATTGATCCATACACATTAGGGGGGGTTTATATGAAATTTATATATATGCAGTTAATCAAACTACAGTATTAAACTACATATATTAGTATACATTGAGGAGGTTCCTTATCTTATTATACAGCAGGCTTAGTCCAACAGGTATAACTGGGATGTAGACACCAAATTATCCTCTGTGAGGTGTTACCTATCGTTCGTTACGGCTCGTGACCCTACAGCAGCCAACTTTAATTACGTCTAGGGATACGAGACAACTGCTGTTCTCAATAGCGAATCACCAGTATAACCCCTTGATAAGTAATGAGCACAATAATAAATCTTCCTTAGGACTGAAGAATAGAGACAAAATCTTATATATATATATATATTAAATAAATCTCAATAGCAAACAGATGATTATATGGTCACAATATATCACATTAAAAATATCACTATATCTTCCAGACATTAAATTAAAATTATTATATGTATG
The DNA here is from genome assembly GCF_020424385.1 of Procambarus clarkii. NCBI lineage: Eukaryota > Metazoa > Arthropoda > Malacostraca > Decapoda > Cambaridae > Procambarus > Procambarus clarkii. The sequence continues at coordinate 10,689,749 of NC_059623.1, forward strand.
GCTATGACAGAACAAAAATGTATAACTTAACTCCACAGATGCTAACTCCCTGGTTCCGGATCAGCTACTGAATAACATAACGCGAGAGTCAAAACACATTGCCTTGCCCCGCGAACCCCCCTCCCCGCTCAGCTCGTTGTCGCCGTCTGGGGGCTTAGTGGGAGGCTGCCGGAGTGTGATGCTCCTTGGGACAGTCCTCTGTCCTTTTCTAGCCTTGTGCTCCTGCTGCCGTCCTCTCCAATTCTGCTGGGCATCTTTTCCTTTTCCTTCTGTTTCGTTTTTCTCCCCCCTCTTCTCCTATCTGCTTGCCGTTTCCTGCCGACCTTTTGCTCGTTCTGGTTCTTCCCTTGGACTTCTTCTACTTTGACGCCCGGGTGCTTGAGGAGGCATACTCTTGCACCCGTAGAACTGCGGTACCCGACGTCGAGAGCGAGGGGAACCTTTTATTGTCAATCCCCACTTCGTCACTGAACCCGATCTCGACGGACTGTCGGTTTCTTAAGGTGGCGTTTGTGGGGCGTATACTCACGACGCACCCCTAGGAGGCCCCGACAAGATCGGCGATAGCTTCTTGTTGGGTGTCCTGCCTCTAATTGTGGCTCCATGGTGGGTGTGGGGGCACCTTCGTGAGTGAATTCGTAATTTCGTCAAGATGATAACCCCTGTTTCGGCTGTTTCTGGCTTACCTTTTCAGGCTCGTGGGGTGGGCGACCAAGCCCCCGAGTCGGTCCGTATTGGAAGACCGGGCTCTGTAGCCTCCGCTGCATTGGGCCCCGACCTTGCTCCTCCTTTGGCCTCTCTGACTCCTTCTCCTGGCTCCCCTCCCTCCTCTGTGGTTGGGTCGAGCCCCAAGCCCCCAGTGGTGACTACCTCGTCCCCTGGCGCGGCTCCTTCTCTAGTTGTTACTACTGCGCCTTTTAACCCCTCTCTCTCTGGGGGTTCTCACCGCCGTTCTCGTCACGGCCGCCCTCGCTCGATTCCTTCCAGTTCTGCTACCTATCAAGCCTTGTTTGGTCCTGCTTCGTGGGCCAAATATTTTGATCTCCTCCCTCTTGATTCTGCGCCTCCTGACGATTTCTCCCTTCATCGACATCTCATTGATTCCGTGGATGCCTCCATTACTTTTAACCCCACTCGTCTCGGTACGCGTGTCGTTGCTGCTCCTTCTCAGGATGCTGCTTCCCGCTTGGCTGCCTTATCCTGCCTTGGCGAGACCCCCGTTCGGGTCTCGAAGAACGTCCAGTTGAATGCCAGTGTTGGCACTATTTTGCTCCCGCCCCATGTTGCGACCGGTGTTCGGGACCTACGCGACTGCCACGACGATATTCGACATATCCTCGCTGCCCAGGGCCATTCTATTCTCCAGGTGGACACGTTTACTCGTCCCCCTCGTGGTAGTCGCCGTCAACCCCTCCGGGTTGTGAAGATTACCTTTGATGGTAGGACCCTTCCACCCTCTGTCATTCTTGCTGGTGCCAGGTGCTCTGTCCAGGAGTACATTCCTTCTCCTCGGCTCTGCAACAAGTGCTGGAGGTTTGGGCATGGTGCCCTCCGCTGCTCCGGGACTGTCTCTCTCTGTCCTTTGTGTGGTGGCGAAGGTCACTCTAAGTCGGAGTGCGCTTCTCCCCAGGCTCGTTGCCTCAACTGCGGTGAGGCCCATCCTACCTTCTCCCGTGCGTGTGTCCATTACAAGCTTGAGGCAGCCGTCCTCAACTTGAAGCACCGGGAGCGTTTATCTTTTCCTGAGGCGAGGCGCCAGGTTCGCCGGCTCCCGCCTTATGCTAATGTCTCTTATGCTCGCGTGTTGCGCTCTTCCTCTCCTCGTCCTTCCCGCCTTCCTCAGACTCGCAACCGTTTCCAGGCCTTGGACCCTGATGCGCCCACTGCCCCCTCCTCTGTCCCTTTGGGTTCTCTCCCGAAGGATCCTCCTCCTGGTCCTCTGTCTGGGGTTCCCCTTCCTTCTACCCGGTCTGTCGTGTCTTCTGTGTCTCCTTCCTCGTCCCCCTCCGATCCTCCTTCCCATCCTCTTCCTCCATCTATCGGCTCTCCCCGCCGCCTGTCGGTGCGGGCGGATGTCCATCGCTCTCCTAACGGCCGTCGTGTGTGCTCTCGTTCGGCTTCTCCTGTTGAGACACTGGAATCCGTTGCCCGGTACGTAGTTGCTGGGACACCGGTCTCTTTAAGTCAGAAGCGTAAGCCTGGCTCCTCTCCTTCCTCTTCCCCGGCGGGTAAGAAGGCTTCGCTTTCTTCCTCAGCTCCTCCTCCTGGCTCTGTTGCTCCTTCCACTCCCGTTTCAGTGCTTGCACCCCCTGTTCCTGCTATGGAGGTTTCTTTGGCCCCTGCTTCCCTTTCGGTTGCTGCTCTTGCTGGGGTGCGCTCCTCTCTTTCTACTCCCCCTCTTCCTGCTGCTGTCCTTGACTGCTCCTCTCCGTTGTCTCCTCCTCCTCCTCCTCCTCCGGACCCTGCCCGCCCACCTCTGATCTGTTCTCCCGTTTCCTTCCCTCCGTCTTTGCTCAGTTTACCCATGCCCCCTAACCCTGACTTTGCTGACCCTGATCCCGACCCTGATATTCTTTAACGTGCTCTGTTGGTCTTTCGCCTTTGTTTCTTCCTTGTTCTCTGTTTTTGTCCTTTCTCTTCTCGTCGTTGTCCATTCTTCAATGGAACGTTCGAGGTTATTACGCCAATTTCCTCGAACTCCAACTTCTGGTTTCGCGGTTTTCGCCCCTTTGTGTCTGTCTCCAGGAGCCGATGCTTGGTGCTCGTCCTGGTCGTTTTCGTGGCTATTCCTTTCTCTCCCCCCCCCCAGCCATTGCTGGGGCTTCTAATTCTTCTGCTCTCTTGATTCGGGCTGATGTTCCCTTTGTTCCTTTACTTTTTCCTTCGCCTCTCCATTGTTCTGCTGCTCGTATCTTTGTGGGGAAATGGTACACAGTTTGTTCCATTTATCTCCCCCCGGGTGTCCCGCTCTCTCTTCCTGATTTGAAACACCTCCTAGACTCCTTGCCGGAGCCTGTGCTCCTGCTGGGTGACTTCAATTGTCGTCATTCTCTTTGGGGTGACGTTCTGACGAATACCCGGGGTCGCCTCCTTGAGCCGTTTCTCCTCTCTTCTTCCCTGTCTCTTCTGAATTCTGGTGAGCCCACTCATTTGGACTCTCGAACTCGCACCCTTTCTTGTCTTGATCTTTCTCTCTGCTCTTCTTCTCTTTACTTAGATTTCACATGGCAGGTTCTTGATGACCTCCATGGAAGTGATCATTTCCCCATCCTTGTTTCCTTTTTCTCTTTTCGCCCTTCCCTCTCTTTTCCTAGGTGGCAGTTTGCTAAGGCGGACTGGACCCTGTTTTCCCTCAGTGCTACTCTCTCTGACCTCTCCCTTCTGCCCCTCTCTCGCGCTCTCCTCCTTTTTCATGACACTGTCTTCGACGCTGCCCTCCGCTCTATTCCTCGCTCTTCCTCTCGGGGTCCGCGGAAGTGCGTTCCCTGGTGGAATGCGGACTGTGCTCGGGCTGTCCGCTGTAAGCGTGCAGCCTGGAAGAAGCACCGCCGTAGGCAGACGACCGATTCTTTTCTTTTCTTTCGGAAAGCGAGTGCGGTGGCCCGTAGGGCCATCCGTACGGCTAAACGTGAATGTTGGGCATCTTATGTCTCGACAATTACGTCCGAAACCCCTCTGGCCCAGATCTGGAAGCGTATCCGCAAGATAGCGGGTAAGTTCGTTCCCGATGTTTCACCGGTCCTTCACCTCCATGATACTCTTGTGGCGGACCCGTTGCAGGTCGCTTCCGAACTGGGTTCCCACTTTTCTTCTGTTAGCTCTGGTCTTCATCTTCCCCAATCTTTCCTTCTTCGTAAACCTGTCCTTGAGTCTCGTCCTTTAGATTTCTGCACTCATCTTCAGCTTCCCTATAATGATCCCTTCTCTCTCTCTGAACTTCGTTCTGCCCTGGCCCTCTGCGGTTCTACGGCGGCGGGCTCCGATGGTATTCATTATGAGATGCTTCGCCATCTCCCTCCGAGCACGTCTCAGTATTTACTGAGTCTGTATAATCGGATCTGGGAGTCATCGTCAGTCCCTGAGGACTGGCTCGATGCCGTTGTCCTCCCTGTTCGCAAACCAGGGTCTCTGGGTACTTCCCCTAAGGACTTTCGCCCTATTGCTCTCACAAGTTGTGTCTGCAAACTCTTTGAACGTATGGTTAACGTTCGTCTGATGTGGTTCCTGGAACACCATCACCTCCTCTCCCCTTCTCAATTTGGTTTCCGCAAGTGCCGCAGCACGACAGATGTCCTGGTGAACTTGGAGGTCTATATACGTACTGCTTTTGCTGCGAAGACCTCCGTTGTTGCCGTCCTTTTTTACCTAGAAAAGGCTTACGACACCACTTGGCGTTATCATATCCTATCTCAACTTCATTCTTTTGGCCTTCGTGGTCATCTCCCTCTCTTTCTCCGCAGCTTCCTCTCTCGTCGTTCCTTTCGGGTGCGCCTTGGTACCGCTCTCTCTCCCCCTTTTCAGCAATACGAAGGTGTGCCCCAGGGTAGTGTTCTGAGCACTACTCTTTTTCTGGTTGCCCTCAATGGTCTTCTTTCCTCTCTTCCTTCTGGTGTCTTCTCCGCTCTCTATGTCGATGATCTTACCCTTTGTTGTCAGGGTGATGATTCGCCTCTCCTTCAACGCCGGCTTCAACTTGCGATTGATGCCGTGTCGTCTTGGGCCACAGGTCATGGCTTCAAGTTCTCTACTTCTAAGACTTGTGCCATGACTTTTACGCGGAAACGGGTTGTTCTTCGTCCCTCTTTGTCACTTTATGGTCATCCCCTTGAATACAAAGATTCCGCGAAGCTTTTGGGGTTATTCCTTGACACTCGTTTGTCTTGGTCTCCCCATATCTCTTACCTCCGTGTTGAGTGCTCTAAGTCCCTTACCCTCCTTCGGGTCTTGTCCCATACTTCTTGGGGGGCAGATAGGCGCACTCTCCTTGCTTTACATTCCTCTCTCGTCCTGTCTAAGCTCGATTATGGTTGCCCTGCTTACTCGTCTGCTTCTCCTTCTACTCTTCGCCGTCTTGATGCTTTGCACCATACTGGGTTGCGCCTCAGTTCTGGTGCCTTTCGTTCGACTCCCGTCCTTAGCTTGTATGTTGACACTGGCTTCCTGTCTCTCCAGGACCGCCGTGATCGCTACTGTCTTCGCTATCTTGCGCGGTCCTTGCAACATCCTTCCTCTCGTCTCTGTCGTGCTTTAACTTTTACCCCTCCTGCGGTTCCTGTTCCTCTTCACCACCTCCCTCTTTCTGTCCGGTTATCTCGCCTGCAGGATTCTCTTTCCGTTCGTATTTCTGATGTTTCTCCTCGTGTTGTTCCTTCTTTGCCCCCGTGGAGGGTCCCTCTTCCGCGGTTTTGTACATCCTTGACTCGTATCACTAAAGCTTTTACCCCTCCTACAGTTCTAAAACGCCTTTTCCTCGAGCACTTTTCTTCTCACTCCCGCTCCGTTTCTGTCTTCACCGATGGGTCTAAGTCAGCGGACGGTGTTGGCTACTCTGTTGTTTTTCCTGATCGCACTTATATGTGTCGCTTGCCTCCGGAGACTAGCATCTTTACAGCGGAACTTTATGCTATTCTCTATGCTCTTCGTCTCCTGCTTTCTCGTTGTCAGTCTTCCTTTGTGGTTGTTGTTGACTCTCGTAGTGCCCTCATGGCTCTCGGGTGCTTTAATCCAGTTCATCCGGTAGTTGTCGAGATCCAGCATTGGCAGTTTCTCGTTCACAGTAAATTTAAGTCGGTTGAGTTTTGTTGGGTTCCCAGCCATATTGGCGTGTCTTTAAATGAGCGTGCGGATGCTGCCGCTAAGGAAGCTGTCCGCTCTTGTCCCATCTCTCGTAAAGGCATTCCGTATTCCGACTTTTACCCGGTTATCCATTCCTCAGTCCTTACCCGTTGGCAGGCTTCTTGGTTGTCTGTTACTGGTAACAAGCTACGTACTCTTAAATGTTGTGTTTCCTCATGGCCGTCCTCCTTCCACCGTAACCGGCGGTGGGAAACAGCTCTAGCGAGGTTGCGTATTGGCCATACTCGCTTAACCCATGGTCACTTGATGGAGCGCCGCCCTGCTCCTTATTGTCCTAGTTGCATTGTCCCTCTTACGGTCGTGCATGTCCTTCTTGAATGTCCTGACTTCCAGGACGAGCGTGTGTCTTGCTTTCCGACCGCCCCTCGCGGTCACCTGTCCCTCGATAGAATTCTTGGTGACTCGGATACTTTTGATATCGTTCGCCTTATGCGTTTTTGTTCTCGTATTGGCATCCTTGGTGATATTTAGCGCCCTCTGATTATTTTGCGTATTTGATGGTGCTACATAGCCTTCCCGGTTTGGTGCCTTCTTTTGATAATTACTTACTTACTTCCACCTCCAAGAAAAAAAATGCAATGGATTGAAGATCAATGGCATTTTTTCCGAAGTAAAAATGTTAAGTGAAAAGAAACATTTCATTTATGGTACATCAAAACTTCTTGACAAAGCATCAGCAATAACATTTTGCCTGCCTGGAATATGTTTGATTTCTACATTAAATTCCTGCAAAAACAATGACCAGCGCAGAATTCGTTGGTTCTTGACTTTCATCATATTTATAAAGATAAGGGGGTTGTGGTCTGTAAATACTAACACTTTGTTTCCTGATAAGTAAATCTCAAACTTCTTAATTGACAATATAAGACCCAACGCCTCCTTTTCTACCACGGAATAATTCCTCTGAGCTGCATTAAATTTTCTAGAGTAATAATACACAGGATGCTCAATCTTGTCTAAACCAACTTGAATAAGCACAGCACCTATTCCAACATCTGACGCATCAATGTGTAATATAAACGGTTTATCAAATTGGGGACTAGCAGGAATAGGTGAGGTGGACAATATGCCCTTTAGGTTCTGAAAAGCATTCTGACAATCTTGTGTCCACTGAAACTTTACTTGCTTGCGTAACAAATTTGTCAAAGGAGCAGCTACTGTTGAAAAAGTTCTACAATAACGCCTATAGTATGCACACATACCAATAAACCGTTGGACTCCTTTCTTATTGGTTAACACTGGGTAGTCCACAATGGCTTGAATCTTATCTTGTAAGGGGATAATCTTACCTTGTCCTACCTCGTGTCCAAGATAAGTTATCGTACCTCTTGCCCAACTACACTTATTCATATTTATGGTTAACTTTGCGTTTTTCAACACTGTAAACAAGTTCTTAAGGCCTAAGAGATGATCTGCCCAATTCTTACTGTACAAAACAATGTCATCAAGGTAGGCCCTACAATCTGGCACATCCTTGAGTAAGAAATTCATGAGTCTTTGAAAAGTAGCAGGTGCATTTCTGAAACCGAATGGCATGACATTAAATTCATACGCACCATCAGGTGTAACAAAAGCAGTAACCTCTCTAGCATACTCTGTTAATGGAATTTGGTAGTACCCTTTTGACAAATCAAGCTTACTTACATATTCGGCATGTCCTATGGACTCAATACATTCCTCCAACAAGGGTAAAGGAAAAACGTCCACTGTAGTGTTCTTGTTCAGTTTCCTATAATCCACGCACAATCTCCAGGTTCCATCTGGTTTTGGCACTAACAAACACGGAGAGCTCCAAGTACTTTGACTTGGCCGAATGAAATCATGCTGGAGCAGATATTCCACTTCTGCTTGTATAATTTTCCTCTTTTCGGGATCCACTCGGTACGGATGTTGTCAAATGGGGGTGCTGTCCAGGAGCTGAATGTCGTGTGTGATGAGGTGGGTCTGGGTAGGAACCTCCCCAAACAGAGATGTATGGTTGTCCAGCAGAATCTGGAACTCATCACGTTGTTCCTCCTGTAAATGACATAGCATCTCCCTGCCATTGGAACTGGAACTGAGAAGTTGAATATTAACATCATGTCCCTCACTACAATTATCCTCAGGTGGTAACTCTTCCCGACTAAAACAAGCTACTACACCAGGTCCAACATAAGCTTTTAATCTGTTAATGTGTACAGTCATTTGGGGTTCTGAAAGATTAGGGCTAATTAGTTTATAAGTTAGGTCTCCCACCTTGTCTACCACTTGGTAGGGTCCGGCGAACTTATGGGACATGGAAGTCCCCATACGAGGTTTCAACACCAACACCAAATCTCCGACATCAAACGACCTGAGCTTAGCTTTGAACTTCTTGTCATATCTTACTTTCATGGCTTGTTGAGTCCTTCCCAGATGTTCTTTCGCCAACTCACGAGCCCGACACAACTTGGCCTTGACCTCACTCAAGTACAATCCGCTCTGATGAACAGAGACATCTCCCAACAACTTTTCTTGTAGCATTTTAAGAGGACCTCTTACTTGGTGACCAAACACTAGTTCAAAAGGTGAACAGCCCAATGACTCTTGTAGCCCTTCTCTAGCAGCAAACAACACAAAGGGGAGATTCTCATCCCAATTACGTGGATGAGTTTCTCCTGTTGTCCTCAGCATTTGTTTCAAAGTCTGGTGGAAACGTTCAAGCCCACCTTGGCTTTGTGGATGATATGGACTGGATAATTTGTGCCGAATCCCTCGGGATTCGCAAAAAGTTCTGAAAACTTTAGAAACAAAATTTCCCCCATTGTCACTCTGAATAACTCTAGGCATTCCAAACAACGAAAAGAATCTTTCAAGACACTTGATGAGATTATGAGCCTTGGTATTCCGTAGAGCATAAGCTTCAGGAAATCTAGTAGTCATACACATGAGAGTGAACAAAAACATGTTACCCGACTTAGTCTTAGGTAAAGGACCTACACAATCAATTACAACATGAGTAAATGGTTCATCAGGAACTACAATAGGTTGCAATGGTGCTCTAGGTACAGATTGATTTGGTTTACCAACAATTTGACAGGGTATACAGTTATGACAATATCTGACCACGTCTTTCTTTAACTTTGGCCAGAAAAAATATTTACTTATCTTATGGTACATATTCGTGATACCTTGATGACCTCCCATGGGGTCATCATGTGCAGCCTGCAGGACCTGCCTACGATAATCATTGGGGACAACGAGTTGGGTTCTAATCTCACAATCATCTGAAGAGGGAGTTCCCTTGGGTCTCCACCTTCTCATCAGAAGTCGATCCTTGAAGAAAAAACCCGTCCCTTCCTCCAATGCATCAACATTATCAGGAGCCTCAGAAATACACTTACTTAAACTAGGATCAGTAGTCTGTACAACACTTAAGGGCAATGACTCAGACTCAGCAGCGAGCGGGCAAGAACCTAGTAGCTTGATCTCTTTTCCCGATTGATCAGAATAAAATGGAGTCATAGCTACTTCGGCCTCACTCTCGACAACTGGCGCACTGGAGACAAGCGGGCAAGGTACAGATAGTTCAGCCTCCTCACCTTCACTTTCCTTGTGATTTAGGTTCGGCGGAGCTTCTACTACGGCCTCACTCTCATCATCCAGTCGAGTCATAAAGGAATCCTCAAGATCCACCTCCCACTCCTTTTCTGAAGGGGTCCTGGTCTTGGGAACAGCAACCTCAGTGAAGACAGGATTACTCTCACCTGTTTGTCCCATTGATCTAGTTACAACACAAGTAGGGTAAATAATATCATCATCTGCTTCTGGTTGAGCTAATACATTATGGGGTTTAGTTAACATGATGGGACACTTGGGCCCTACAACCATTTGGTTGCCAAAATCATTACCTAGAATAATGTCTACCCCAGGAATGGGCAGTTGTTTACTTACACCAACATTACACCATCCTGAAGTATAGTTAGAATCAAGGTTAACTTGCAATAAGGACACTGGTTGCACACTACCGGCAATACCTTGGAGAAGCACAACTTCACCCAGATCTCGGGTGTCAACATCATCAAGTACCTTCTGGGTAATAAGAGACTGTGAAGCTCCAGTATCACGGAGTAATTGAACAGTCTTATGTCTACCATTATTACATAATAAGGTACCTGTGGAAATATAGGGTTTGAATTCAGCCATCCAATTGGGACTGACTGTAATACATGAAGAATTAATAGGTTGCAATCCTTTACTCATAATAAGACCAGTTGGCCGTAGTTCAGGATGCAAACTAAAACATGAAGAAATCACATGCCCCCTTCTCTTACAATGGGTACAATGCTTGACAGTGGACACACTGGTAGCACCAACTGCCGGTTTAGAATTAGCATTACTAGGCTTAGATGATCCTGGCAATGGAGTAACCATCTTAGGGATAGTAAGAGAAGAGTTCACGGGAGTAACTGTCGCACCAGGAGGAGACTTATACTGATAAGGAGTTCGGTGAGCATTAAAATTTACTCTACGACTAGACTTAGGTGAAGTGGCCGTAAACGGGGCCTTAGTCAACAACTCATGCTCATCCGCGAGCTTTGACAGCTCATCAATATCTGTTACATTCTTTTGTTCTGCCATAAAAGTAGACAACTGGTCTGGGAGACATGACAATACTTCTTCCATTATAAGAAGATTCTTTAAAGCATCAAAATCAGTGACTGCAAGTGACTTTAACCATCTGTTGCAAAAATTCGTCTTCTGACGAGTAAAATCTGCTATTGTCTGATCCCTTATCCTCCTTAGGTTTCTGAACTTTTGCCTGTGTGCCTCTGGATTTAACTGGTACGCATTTAGGATGCTTTTCTTTACAAATTCATAATCAAAACTATGAGCGTCAGGTAGGGATGTGAAAACCTCCTGACTACGCCCCTTAAATTGAGACTGCATAATGGCTACCCACTGATCCCTTGGCCAGTTCATACTGATGGCAATTTTATAAAAATGTGCAAAGAAAACCTCAGGATCCTCCTCATTGAACTTGGGCAACTCTATATACTTATTCATCCTGATTGGATTATTATCACTAGTATTTCCATGCCCAGCTGTCATACGCTGTGATTCAAGCCTGAAGTTAGTGTCAGCCATTTGTTGTTGAATCTCTAATTGTTGCTTCTTTGTGGCTTCTATTTGCAACTGTACCGCAATTTCTAAACGCCTAGTCTCAAGCTCCCTTTGCTGAGCTTCAGCCTCTAATATTTTCTGTTGCTGTTGAGCTTCAATCTCTCTTTGACGAGCTTCAGCCTCTAATATTTTCTGTTCTTTTTGAGCTTCAAGCTCTAATTGGCGAGCTTCTAACTCAAGACGCTTTAACGTCATCTGATCACTCGACTCCTCTCTTAACTCCTCTAGAATTTCTTCATCTAACTCCTCATTCTCAACAAAATGCGTCACAATGACTTTCAATATTTGAGCTTTAACCATTCTATTGTTGGCGGTCAAATCCAACTGATTTGCCATTTGTATTAACTCAGTCTTTTTAAGGTTCTGAATCCCTTCAAAGTCTGGGTGAGCCAACAACGCTGCAACTTTTTCCTCCATTGTTACTAACACTTGGCACTTGATTCACAACAATAATTAAAATAATGGCACTGCACTACACTTCACTGTAAAATTGTCACCACACTGAAAATTCGCTTGGCCTCACTGCACAAACAAAATATATAGGATGACTTACCTCAAAATCGTGAAACGTTGTTACTTGACACACAGGAAGGCTTGCTTGGCACATGGAATAGTTCTTAAGAAACACACAGACACTTGACACACTGGTACCTAGGAAGGCAAGGTTAGATTAGCATAGTTAAGTTAAAGTGGGAACAATATTTCCCGGCACAGGCCTCCATATCTCTTTGTTACCTATCGTTCGTTACGGCTCGTGACCCTACAGCAGCCAACTTTAATTACGTCTAGGGATACGAGACAACTGCTGTTCTCAATAGCGAATCACCAGTATAACCCCTTGATAAGTAATGAGCACAATAATAAATCTTCCTTAGGACTGAAGAATAGAGACAAAATCTTATATATATATATATATTAAATAAATCTCAATAGCAAACAGATGATTATATGGTCACAATATATCACATTAAAAATATCACTGTATCTTCCAGACATTAAATTAAAATTATTATATGTATGGCTATGACAGAACAAAAATGTATAACTTAACTCCACAGATGCTAACTCCCTGGTTCCGGATCAGCTACTGAATAACCAACCCGTTCTCGCAAATTCGTAAAGTCAATATTGACTTATTAACTACGTGCATAGGTGATATACTAAACATAATAGATACCCTTAAAAAGATTCATAGAAAACACCGACCTTACCTAACCTTGTTAGTATCTTAAGATAAGCATCTTATTGCTTCGTAATTACAATTATTACTTAACCTATACCTATTATAGGTTAGGTAATAATTGTAATTACGAAGCAATAAGATGCTTATCTTAAGATAGTAAGTAGGTTAGGTAAGGTCGGTGTTTTCTATGAAGCTTTTCAAGGGAAACTATTATGTTAAGTATGTCACCTATGCATATATTTAATAAGTCAATATTGACTTATTAAATTTGCGAGAACGGGTTGGAATAACATAACGCGAGAGTCAAAACACATTGCCTTGCCCCGCGAACAATTTGCCAAAGTTACAATATTTATTATTTCAACAATGGAGCAATACATTGTGACAAGAGTAATCTTAAACTAACTTAATGAATAATTAATACATATTGATATACAAACATAAGGTACTTATTTCTTTACATAGTAATTAAAATATGCATACAGAAGGGAATAATGGCATGCACACCCAGCAACGGACGGTCCCACGACAATTTGCCAGATACAGTTCACTCAATTATATTCACCTCTGTTACCCACTTATGATCATAATCATTAGTTCCCGTGGGAAAACTGAGCACACAAACAAATAAAACAATCATTCCCACGATACGTTGGGCCTAACGCCAACACTGTAACATGAATGTACGTTTGCATAGAACATAGAAGTATATCAATATACATGCTTGTAATTTATACACAATTATAAATGTACATATTAATTTATTTACTTACGTATCTATTAGGAGTACGTAACATGAGGCAGCTCCCATCACCCAGTAACTGATATACCAAGCTTGTTTCCTCTTCTTGTTCCTGTCAAAGGGCGCTAGCTGTAAAGTCAGAATCCTAATATATGACAGCTTTATCAGAGAAAACACTGTATAATGAATCATAAAGACCAAGGCTTAATTACCTTTTTTGAGTCGATCATATGTGTTCTCACCGGCTCGCCCAATATCTACCTAACATTAATGGCCAAAAATGATTAGATAAATGGGTTTTGGAAAAATATTTCCCTTGTGATTGATGACAGCGTGTTGATGATGGAAGACCTTTGGTTTCCATAACACTTCGTCTTTAAGAGAATTTATAGGAGCCGAATTTGCCATACGACTCTCAGGTCTTAACAACAATGGCTGACCCCTCCTTCCTCACCACTGATGCCTTGGCACTTTGTAGAGATGTCAGTAACTGATAGAAGGGTCACATTTACTATATTTTAATACTGATAATTAAGTTAATTTATATGAGATGTTTTTAGGTTGTAAAAAGTAAAAAGAGTAATGAATTTAAGAATAATTCCCACCATAATAGGTGATGAATTTATAATAGTATGTGGGAATGATATCCCGTTTTCTATGGAGGGAAAATTCCACTACAAGCTTTATTTTATGTAAAGGGAGGAGTTCCTTTCTATTATACAGCGCTTAGTGAAACAGTAAGGGATTGCAAAATTATACATGGAGGCATCACCCCTCTGATATACAATTGTTCTACCTTCTGTCCTTCAAATGTGCTAGACTTTAAGTTGTAAATAGAATCATAATTTTTCGAAATTTATTAATGAACATGTTATAATGAGTTTGTAAAACTTAATAAGTTAGTATGAGATTTCATAACTTCGTCTTTACTGGATTTCGCCACGATTGTCAACATTGGCCTTTTAAGATGAGTTTGATGCATATGATGGCACTTTCATATTTTATAGAAATTAATTAAGTTTAATAGTGGTTTAAATAATGGATGATTTCAGAATATCCTCACTTGATGATGTTAGTATGAACATTTTATATTGAACTAATGTTTTATGGAATTGGTGTAAATAAGGTTTTTAGATCAAGAACATAATAGGTGTGAATATTAAGTGGTATAATTGTTCAGCAGGATATCTAGTTTTAGGTTTGAGTTTGGATACATGCAGGGATCAAAGAAATATGAAAGTGGAAGTCGGATTTTCGCCCTGATGATCATTGTCAAATGTATTTATACAGGAGATTTTAAGATAACACATGTCAGTGGAGGTCCAATATATTCAAATATTTTCAAATGATTAATAAGACATATGTTTGAAGCATGTCATTCTTACTTTCATAATATATATAGAATTTGCAAATTCTCAAATTCACTGTAATTAATGTCAATCATTCTAAAGATAGTACTTCTTATTCATGAGCAATTATCCTACTTAAATGAAGATGCTCCTATGGACATCATCTCCCTCCTGATGAGTTTACAAGTACCATAAACTGGCTTATAGAGTCAATGTTCAATGACCTGTTGTCAGAGCGTTTAGAAAGAGGGTTTTCAAGAAAGAGATCAAAGCTTGTCTAAGACTATGTGTGAGGATTGCGAGGTGTTGAGAAGGATTGGGTCCTAAGTAGAGAAAAGGTCCATCGACCGGCTGAATCATGAGATTATCAATAGATTTAGTAGTGTAGAAGTGTCTCAAAGTAATTCAAGTTTAATGACGAGTGTTATCCTTTCATAGAATAAATAGTAATGTAGAAATAATGAGATACACACAAATTAGTCCCCTAATTAATGTTCTTTCAAATAATCTCAAATGTTGCAAGAAGTATAGATTACATGGGTGAAGAGAGGTGAGGATGTCCGTCAGTCTGAATTCATGAGTGCATGACTTGCATGAAACGTAGAGTTTGCTATAGCTTACTTGTTTCATAGGTTACTAATCTATGAGCTTATCTAATCTTAGCTATGCTGATGTGCTGTCATATCTATGATGCTGATCGATTGAGTATTCTGTTATGCAACACCAGAAGGGTTGTTTTGCAGGTTTAATGTTCTGAATGAGAAGATCCATGAAGCAGTGTTTAACATCTGAAGGGTCCTGCAGAGCATGGTCATGCTGTAGTGCTGCACATCATGAGGGTAGTGCATGACGTCACTGGCATTCTGCTTATTGCATGACGTCACTATGGTCAAGCGTAGTGCATGACGTCACTTAGGTCCTTCTTAGTGCATGACATCACTGGCGTCCTGCTTAGTGCATGACGTCACTGGGGTCCTGCTTGATGCATGACGTCACTGGGGTCCTGCTTAATACATGACGTCACTGTGGTTCGACTTAGTGCATGACGTCACTGAGGTTCTGCTTAGTGCATGACGTCACTGGGATCCTGCTTAGTACATGACGTCACTGTGGTTCTGCTTAGTGCATGACGTCATTGTGGTCCTGCTTAGTGCATGACGTTACTGGAGTCTTTCTTAGTGCATGACGTCACTGGAGTCTTTCTTAGTGCATGACGTCACTAGGGTTCTGCTTAGTGCTTGACGTTACTGAGATCCTGCTCAGTGCATGACGTCACTGGGGTCCTGCCTAATGCATGACGTCACTGGTCTCCTTTCACTGTCAGTACATGGTCACGTGACCCTAAATGTGTCACTGAGTACTGTGAAGAGACCCTAAATGTGTCACTGTTCTACTTTGCACCGTCGTGTTTAACGGAAATAATTCATTAAAATACAGAGCCTGACACCAACCTCATTACATAATACACTGTAACATTACAGCCATTTCCCCCTGGATAGCGTGTCAAGCCGTTCTCCTAATAGAACGTGGCCATCTGTTGGCTCTAGACTTAGTGCTCTGTGGCCATCTGCTGGCTCTAGGCTTACTGCTCTGGCCACCTGCTGACTCTAGACTTACTGCTCTGGCCACCTGCTGGCTCTAGACTTACTGCTCTGGCCACCTGCTGACTCTAGACTTACTGCTCTGGCCACCTGCTGGCTCTAGACTTACTGCTCTGGCCACCTGCTGGCTCTAGACTTACTGCTCTGGCCACCTGCTGACTCTAGGCTTACTGCTCTGGCCACCTGCTGGCTCTAGACTTACTGCTCTGGCCACCTGCTGGCTCTAGACTTACTGCTCTGGCCACCTGCTGGCTCTAGACTTAGTGCTATGTGGCCACCTGCTGGCTCTAGACTTAGTGCTATGTGGCCACCTGCTGGCTCTAGACTTAGTGCTATGTGGCCACCTGCTGGCTCTAGACTTACTGCTCTGGCCACCTGCTGGCTCTAGACTTACTGCTCTGGCCACCTGCTGGCTCTAGACTTAGTGCTATGTGGCCACCTGCTGGCTCTAGACTTAGTGCTATGTGGCCACCTGCTGGCTCTAGACTTAGTGCTATGTGGCCACCTGCTGGCTCTAGACTTACTGCTCTGGCCACCTGCTGGCTCTAGGCTTACTGCTCTGGCCACCTGCTGACTCTAGACTTAGTGCTATGTGGCCACCTGCTGGCTCTAGACTTAGTGCTATGTGGCCACCTGCTGGCTCTAGACTTAGTGCTATGTGGCCACCTGCTGGCTCTAGACTTACTGCTCTGGCCACCTGCTGACTCTAGGCTTACTGCTCTGGCCACCTACTGACTCTAGACTTACTGCTCTGGCCACCTGCTGGCTCTAGACTTAGTGCTATGTGGCCACCTGCTGGCTCTAGACTTAGTGCTATGTGGCCACCTGCTGGCTCTAGACTTAGTGCTATGTGGCACCTGCTGGCTCTAGGCTTACTGCTCTGGCCACCTGCTGACTCTAGACTTACTGCTGTGGCCACCTGCTGACTCTAGGCTTACTGCTCCGTGGCCACCTGACCAAAACACTAACAATAAGAAACACCTGTTGAATAGTTAGTTACTTTGAAACTTTCCTCAGAACACGGTACACAGTATCTAAATGTCCCCCCACAAACTAACAACTGCGTCGAGCACCGTAATACACAGTACCTATATGATCCCCCAACCACCGTAAAATGTTATATGTGAAATGTACACTCAAAATTTTTTACACGATCTTAACCAATGAGATTAGCTTTGAGTTTCTTTATTTATAAGTTAAAATATTTTACAAAATATTAAGATTTTTGTGTTAAAATTTTTAAATGTCTTAAAAAAAAAATACTTAAATGTTTATTTGTAATTTTATATTACTAATCAAATCGTAATAAAAGGTTATTTTTTGTTATAAACTGATTATATTTAAAAAGTAATAAAGTTTAATATCTTTCTCTACCTCCCTACCATTCCCGCCCAAAAAACAAACACACACACACACACACATATATGGGCGTTTGGTCATGTTTCTCTATACCGATTTAATTGGTAATTTTAATTTTCAGAATTTTTGATGTTTCATTTCACCAGAAATTTTTTGTTGGTACCTTAAATACCCTATTAATATCCCCTTTGTGTACTGTATTCTTAGGCCACTGTCACAGTTATCAGTAAGTGGGGATCACTTAGCTACTGGGCACCATTATTCCTTCCCTTCCCCCCACCATTCCACGTCCAATCCCAAAATGTAAATGGATGCAGTGCCTGGTTATGGTTATGTTGTGGCTGAGGGTGTGGAGGCTGGTGTTGATGTTGTTCAGGGCCTTGTTGAGGTTGGTGATGCAGTGCCTGGTTATGGTTATGTTGTGGCTGAGGGTGTGGAGGCTGGTGTTGATGTTGTTCAGGGCCTTGTTGAGGTTGGTGATGCAGTGCCTGGTTATGGTTATTTTGTGGCTGAGGGTGTGGAGGCTGGTGTTGATGTTGTTCAGGGCCTTGTTGAGGTTGAGGTTGGTGATGCAGTGCCTGGTTATGGTTATGTTGTGGCTGAGGGTGTGGAGGCTGGTGTGGGAACCGACCTGTGAGATTTATATATATTTAATTTATATGAATTTATATAGAATTTATTTTTACGTTAATTTAAATATTTCGATAGCAATTTGTATGATGTTAAGTGGACTGTATTTCTGCAATAATCTCACAAATTGATCCATACACATTAGGGGGGGTTTATATGAAATTTATATATATGCAGCTAATCAAACTACAGTATTAAACTACATATATTAGTATACATTGAGGAGGTTCCTTATCTTATTATACAGCGGGCTTAGTCCAACAGGTATAACTGGGATGTAGACACCAAATTATCCTCTGTGAGGCAGCTTCCATCACCCAGTAACTGATATACCATGCTTGTTTCCTCTTCTTGTTCCTGTCAAAGGGCGCTAGCTGTAAAGTCAGAATCCTAATATATGACAGCTATATCAGAGAAAACACTGTATAATGAATCATAAAGACCAAGGCTTAATTACCTTTTTTGAGTCGATCATTTGTGTTCTCACCGGTTTGCCCAATATCTACCTAACATTAATGGCCAAAAATGATTAGATAAACGGGTTTCGGAAAAATATTTCCCTTGTGATTGATGACAGCGTGTTGATGATGGAAGACCTTTGGTTTCCATAACACTTCGTCTTTAAGAGAATTTATAGGAGCCGAATTTGCCATACGACTCTCAGGTCTTAACAACAATGGCTGACCCCTCCTTCCTCACCACTGATGCCTTGGCACTTTGTAGAGATGTCAGTAACTGATAGAAGGGTCACATTTACTATATTTTAATACTGATAATTAAGTTAATTTATATGAGATGTTTTTAGGTTGTAAAAAGTAAAAAGAGTAATGAATTTAAGAATAATTCCCACCATAATAGGTGATGAATTTATAATAGTATGTGGGAATGATATCCCGTTTTCTATGGAGGGAAAATTCCACTACAAGCTTTATTTTCTATGGGTTAACTTGTGTATACAACGCAGCAATATTATCTGCAATTGCGTGTAATATTATTAAATGGTGTCGGATTTTCCGACAGCTGGTGTTGATGTTGTTCAGAGCATTGTTGAGGTTGGTGATGCAGTGCTTGGTTATGGTTATAACAATAAGGACTACAATAAAATCATGAAAGTGGAAGATCCGGACAAATTTATGCGTGATATCCAAACTCCTGTATATGTAATTTATATCATCACGAGCGAGGCGGATTTTGCAAGAGAAATTGATAACATGTCCATGCACTCAGCCCCGGGTCCAGACTCATGGAATTCAATATTTATTAAGAAATATTTTTCTAAACTGTATTCTAAACTAATAAAATAGTTTCGAAGCATGATGATGTTGCAACATATCCTAATACTTTGTTCATAGAGTAAAGATGCATGATGATGTTGCAACACGTCTTCTTACTTGTTACACTTCAACATTGTTCAGAATTTGGACATTTCTCTCCCATTCACTTGTTATGTAATATGTAAATACCAGTTAAAAGGAAGATGCGACTCCGTTTTCATGGAGACATCACCCCTCCTCCTCCTGACTGATGTTTACACATGTACGCCATAAACTGCATATATGTCATGTTTTATGCCCTCCAAAGGAAGCAAAGAGCGGGGTTTGTCAATCAAGAAACTGGGCTTTTAGGGAAGAATTCATCGTCTAAATGTCACCTGTATCTGTGTGAGGAGCGAGGTGGTTGAGAGATGGTGTTGGGTCGCAGAGAGAGAGAGAGAGAGAGCCTCGACCCCCGCCCTTGGAAGCTCAAGGAAATAAATGGTAGATTTTACAGGACGTGTTCTGAGATCAGGGGTAGTGGAGGGTCCTCAAAGTAGATTTCAAAGTGATTAATGGACAGCGAGTGTTTTCATGTTCACTAATTCATTAGTGAATTAGATAATAGTAATGTAAGAAATAAATGAGTAACTACACAACAAATTCACGTCTCCCCTAAATTAATGTTTCCTCTTCTTCATAGCAATTAATTCTCACAATGTTGCAAGAAGTATAGATTACATGGAGGCTTGAAGAGAGGGAAGATGGATGTCCTGTCGAGGGGATACTAGGTAATCTTGCTCTGCAGTTGCATTGATCAGCTAAAGAAGAAGTTGGGTTGCAGTAAACGTCTTAGACTTGTTAACCATAGAGTGTACCTAACTGAGTGCTTCATCTAAAGTGCTTCAGCTATGTCTGATGTCCTGCTATATCTATATCTATCGATCATGTCAGTGTTGCTGCTCAGCATACCTCAGATGATGGTCTGGTTTTGTGCAGGAATATTGAGATATTTCTGTTGAATTGAAGAAACAACCAGAAAGCAGTTGTTTAACAGTGCCTTACAATGATCACTGCACAGAGCAGTGAGTCCATTGACATGTCAGAGTCCTCACATTCATGAGAGGTCCTGCTTAGTGCATGACGTCACTGAAGTCCTGCTTAGTGCATGACGTCACTGGGGGTACTGCTTAGTGCATGACGTCACTGAGGTCCTACTTAGAGTATGACATCACTGGGGTCCTGTTTAGTGCATGACGTCATTGGGATACTGCTTAGTGCATGACATCACTGGGGTCCTGCTTAGTGCATGACGTCACTGGGGTTCTGCATAGTGCATGACGTCACTGGGGTCATGCTTAGTGCATGACGTCACTGGGGTCCTGCTTAGTGCATGACGTCACTTAGGTCCTGCTTTGTGCATGACGTCACTTAGGTCCTTCTTACTGCATCACATCACTGGCGTCCTGCTTTGTGGATGACGTCACTGGGGTTCTGCTTTGTGCATGACGTCACTTGGGTCCTACTTAGTGAATGACGTCACTTAGGTCCTGTTTAGTGCATGACGTCACTTAGGTCCTTCTTAGTGCATGGTGTCACTGGGGTCCTGCTTAGTGTATGACGTCTCTGGGGTCCTGCTTAATGCATGGCGTCACTGTGAATCGGCTTAGTGCATGACGTCACTGGCATTCTGCTTATTGCATGACGTCACTGTGGTCAAGCGTAGTGCATGGCGTCACTGGGGTCCTGATTTGTGCATGACGTCACTTAGGTCCTTCTTAGTGCATGACATCACTGGCGTCCTGCTTAGTGCATGACGTCACTGGGGTCCTGCTTGATGCATGACGTCACTGGGGTCCTGCTTAATACATGACGTCACTGTGGTTCGACTTAGTGCATGACGTCACTGAGGTTCTGCTTAGTGCATGACGTCACTGGGATCCTGCTTAGTACATGACGTCACTGTGGTTCTGCTTAGTGCATGACGTCATTGTGGTCCTGCTTAGTGCATGACGTTACTGGAGTCTTTCTTAGTGCATGACGTCACTGGAGTCTTTCTTAGTGCATGACGTCACTAGGGTTCTGCTTAGTGCTTGACGTTACTGAGATCCTGCTCAGTGCATGACGTCACTGGGGTCCTGCCTAATGCATGACGTCACTGGTCTCCTTTCACTGTCAGTACATGGTCACGTGACCCTAAATGTGTCACTGAGTACTGTGAAGTTGTTCTACTTTGCACCGTCGTGTTTAACGGAAATAATTCATTAAAATACAGAGCCTGACACCAACCTCATTACATAATACACTGTAACATTACAGCCATTTCCCCCTGGATAGCGTGTCAAGCCGTTCTCCTAATAGAACGTGGCCATCTGTTGGCTCTAGACTTAGTGCTCTGTGGCCATCTGCTGGCTCTAGGCTTACTGCTCTGGCCACCTGCTGACTCTAGACTTACTGCTCTGGCCACCTGCTGGCTCTAGACTTACTGCTCTGGCCACCTGCTGACTCTAGACTTACTGCTCTGGCCACCTGCTGGCTCTAGACTTACTGCTCTGGCCACCTGCTGGCTCTAGACTTACTGCTCTGGCCACCTGCTGACTCTAGGCTTACTGCTCTGGCCACCTGCTGGCTCTAGACTTACTGCTCTGGCCACCTGCTGGCTCTAGACTTACTGCTCTGGCCACCTGCTGGCTCTAGACTTAGTGCTATGTGGCCACCTGCTGGCTCTAGACTTAGTGCTATGTGGCCACCTGCTGGCTCTAGACTTAGTGCTATGTGGCCACCTGCTGGCTCTAGACTTACTGCTCTGGCCACCTGCTGGCTCTAGACTTACTGCTCTGGCCACCTGCTGGCTCTAGACTTAGTGCTATGTGGCCACCTGCTGGCTCTAGACTTAGTGCTATGTGGCCACCTGCTGGCTCTAGACTTAGTGCTATGTGGCCACCTGCTGGCTCTAGACTTACTGCTCTGGCCACCTGCTGGCTCTAGGCTTACTGCTCTGGCCACCTGCTGACTCTAGACTTAGTGCTATGTGGCCACCTGCTGGCTCTAGACTTAGTGCTATGTGGCCACCTGCTGGCTCTAGACTTAGTGCTATGTGGCCACCTGCTGGCTCTAGACTTACTGCTCTGGCCACCTGCTGACTCTAGGCTTACTGCTCTGGCCACCTTCTGACTCTAGACTTACTGCTCTGGCCACCTGCTGGCTCTAGACTTAGTGCTATGTGGCCACCTGCTGGCTCTAGACTTAGTGCTATGTGGCCACCTGCTGGCTCTAGACTTAGTGCTATGTGGCCACCTGCTGGCTCTAGACTTACTGCTCTGGCCACCTGCTGACTCTAGGCTTACTGCTCTGGCCACCTGCTGACTCTAGACTTACTGCTGTGGCCACCTGCTGACTCTAGGCTTACTGCTCCGTGGCCACCTGACCAAAACACTAACAATAAGAAACACCTGTTGAATAGTTAGTTACTTTGAAACTTTCCTCAGAACACGGTACACAGTATCTAAATGTCCCCCCACAAACTAACAACTGCGTCGAGCACCGTAATACACAGTACCTATATGATCCCCCAACCACCGTAAAATGTTATATGTGAAATGTACACTCAAAATTTTTTACACGATCTTAACCAATGAGATTAGCTTTGAGTTTCTTTATTTATAAGTTAAAATGTTTTACAAAATATTAAGATTTTTGTGTTAAAATTTTTAAATGTCTTAAAAAAAATACTTAAATGTTTATTTGTAATTTTATATTACTAATCAAATCGTAATAAAAGGTTATTTTTTGTTATAAACTGATTATATTTAAAAAGTAATAAAGTTTAATATCTTTCTCTACCTGAATACCATTCCCGCCCAAAAAACAAACACACACACACATCTATATGGGCGTTTGGTCATGTTTCTCTATACCGATTTAATGGGTAATTTTAATTATCAGAATTTTTGATGTTTCATTTTACCAGAAATTTTTTGTTGGTACCTTAAATACCCTATTAATATCCCCTTTGTGTACTGTATTCTTAGGCTACTGTCACAGTTATCAATAAGTGGGGATCACTTAGCTACAGGCCATCATTATTCCTTCCCTTCCCCCCACCATTCCACGTCCAATCCCAAAATGTAAATGGATGCAGTGCCTGGTTATGGTTATGTTGTGGCTGAGGGTGTGGAGGCTGGTGTTGATGTTGTTCAGGGCCTTGTTGAGGTTGGTGATGCAGTGCCTGGTTATGGTTATGTTGTGGCTGAGGGTTTGGAGGCTGGTGTTGATGTTGTTCAGGGCCTTGTTGAGGTTGGTGATGCAGTGCCTGGTTATGGTTATTTTGTGGCTGAGGGTGTGGAGGCTGGTGTTGATGTTGTTCAGGGCCTTGTTGAGGTTCGTGATGCAGTGCCTGGTTATGGTTATGTTGTGGCTGAGGGTTTGGAGGCTGGTGTTGATGTTGTTCAGGGCCTTGTTGAGGTTGGTGATGCAGTGCCTGGTTATGGTTATGTTGTGGCTGAGGGTGTGGAGGCTGGTGTGGGAACCGACCTGTGAGATTTATATATATTTAATTTATATGAATTTATATAGAATTTATTTTTACGTTAATTTAAATATTTCGATAGCAATTTGTATGATGTTAAGTGGACTGTATTTCTGCAATAATCTCACAAATTGATCCATACACATTAGGGGGGGTTTATATGAAATTTATATATATGCAGCTAATCAAACTACAGTATTAAACTACATATATTAGTATACATTGAGGAGGTTCCTTATCTTATTATACAGCAGGCTTAGTGCAACAGGTATAACTGGGATGTAGACACCAAATTATCCTCTGTGAGGCAGCTCCCATCACCCAGTAACTGATATACCAAGCTTGTTTCCTCTTCTTGTTCCTGTCAAAGGGCGCTAGCTGTAAAGTCAGAATCCTAATATATGACAGCTTTATCAGAGAAAACACTGTATAATGAATCATAAAGACCAAGGCTTAATTACCTTTTTTGAGTCGATCATATGTGTTCTCACCGGCTCGCCCAATATCTACCTAACATTAATGGCCAAAAATGATTAGATAAATGGGTTTTGGAAAAATATTTCCCTTGTGATTGATGACAGCGTGTTGATGATGGAAGACCTTTGGTTTCCATAACACTTCGTCTTTAAGAGAATTTATAGGAGCCGAATTTGCCATACGACTCTCAGGTCTTAACAACAATGGCTGACCCCTCCTTCCTCACCACTGATGCCTTGGCACTTTGTAGAGATGTCAGTAACTGATAGAAGGGTCACATTTACTATATTTTAATACTGATAATTAAGTTAATTTATATGAGATGTTTTTAGGTTGTAAAAAGTAAAAAGAGTAATGAATTTAAGAATAATTCCCACCTTAATAGGTGATGAATTTATAATAGTATGTGGGAATAATATCCCGTTTTCTATGGAGGGAAAATTCCACTACAAGCTTTATTTTCTATGGGTTAACTTGTGTATACAACGCAGCAATATTATCTGCAATTGCATGTAATATTATTATATGGTGTCGGATTTTCCGACAGCTGGTGTTGATGTTGTTCAGAGCATTGTTGAGGTTGGTGATGCAGTGCTTGGTTATGGTTATAACAATAAGGACTACAATAAAATCATGAAAGTGGAAGATCCGGACAAATTTATGCGTGATATCCAAACTCCTGTAAATGTAATTTATATCAACACGAGCGAGGCGGATTTTGCAAGAGAAATTGATAACATGTCCATGCACTCAGCCCCGGGTCCAGACTCATGGAATTCAATATTTATTAAGAAATATTTTTCTAAACTGTATTCTAAACTAATAAAATAGTTTCGAAGCATGATGATGTTGCAACATATCCTAATACTTTGTTCATAGAGTAAAGATGCATGATGATGTTGCAACACGTCTTCTTACTTGTTACACTTCAACATTGTTCAGAATTTGGACATTTCTCTCCCATTCACTTGTTATGTAATATGTAAATACCAGTTAAAAGGAAGATGCGACTCCGTTTTCATGGAGACATCACCCCTCCTCCTCCTGACTGATGTTTACACATGTACGCCATAAACTGCATATATGTCATGTTTTATGCCCTCCAAAGGAAGCAAAGAGCGGGGTTTGTCAATCAAGAAACTGGGCTTTTAGGGAAGAATTCATCGTCTAAATGTCACCTGTATCTGTGTGAGGAGCGAGGTGGTTGAGAGATGGTGTTGGGTCGCAGAGAGAGAGAGAGAGAGCCTCGACCCCCGCCCTTGGAAGCTCAAGGAAATAAATGGTAGATTTTACAGGACGTGTTCTGAGATCAGGGGTAGTGGAGGGTCCTCAAAGTAGATTTCAAAGTGATTAATGGACAGCGAGTGTTTTCATGTTCACTAATTCATTAGTGAATTAGATAATAGTAATGTAAGAAATAAATGAGTAACTACACAACAAATTCACGTCTCCCCTAAATTAATGTTTCCTCTTCTTCATAGCAATTAATTCTCACAATGTTGCAAGAAGTATAGATTACATGGAGGCTTGAAGAGAGGGAAGATGGATGTCCTGTCGAGGGGATACTAGGTAATCTTGCTCTGCAGTTGCATTGATCAGCTAAAGAAGAAGTTGGGTTGCAGTAAACGTCTTAGACTTGTTAACTATAGAGTGTACCTAACTGAGTGCTTCATCTAAAGTGCTTCAGCTATGTCTGATGTCCTGCTATATCTATATCTATCGATCATGTCAGTGTTGCTGCTCAGCATACCTCAGATGATGGTCTGGTTTTGTGCAGGAATATTGAGATATTTCTGTTGAATTGAAGAAACAACCAGAAAGCAGTTGTTTAACAGTGCCTTACAATGATCACTGCACAGAGCAGTGAGTCCATTGACATGTCAGAGTCCTCACATTCATGAGAGGTCCTGCTTAGTGCATGACGTCACTGAAGTCCTGCTTAGTGCATGACGTCACTGGGGGTACTGCTTAGTGCATGACGTCACTGAGGTCCTACTTAGAGTATGACATCACTGGGGTCCTGTTTAGTGCATGACGTCATTGGGATACTGCTTAGTGCATGACATCACTGGGGTCCTGCTTAGTGCATGACGTCACTGGGGTTCTGCATAGTGCATGACGTCACTGGGGTCATGCTTAGTGCATGACGTCACTGGGGTCCTGCTTAGTGCATGACGTCACTTAGGTCCTGCTTTGTGCATGACGTCACTTAGGTCCTTCTTACTGCATCACATCACTGGCGTCCTGCTTTGTGGATGACGTCACTGGGGTTCTGCTTTGTGCATGACGTCACTTGGGTCCTACTTAGTGAATGACGTCACTTAGGTCCTGTTTAGTGCATGACGTCACTTAGGTCCTTCTTAGTGCATGGTGTCACTGGGGTCCTGCTTAGTGTATGACGTCTCTGGGGTCCTGCTTAATGCATGGCGTCACTGTGAATCGGCTTAGTGCATGACGTCACTGGCATTCTGCTTATTGCATGACGTCACTGTGGTCAAGCGTAGTGCATGGCGTCACTGGGGTCCTGATTTGTGCATGACGTCACTTAGGTCCTTCTTAGTGCATGACATCACTGGCGTCCTGCTTAGTGCATGACGTCACTGGGGTCCTGCTTGATGCATGACGTCACTGGGGTCCTGCTTAATACATGACGTCACTGTGGTTCGACTTAGTGCATGACGTCACTGAGGTTCTGCTTAGTGCATGACGTCACTGGGATCCTGCTTAGTACATGACGTCACTGTGGTTCTGCTTAGTGCATGACGTCATTGTGGTCCTGCTTAGTGCATGACGTTACTGGAGTCTTTCTTAGTGCATGACGTCACTGGAGTCTTTCTTAGTGCATGACGTCACTAGGGTTCTGCTTAGTGCTTGACGTTACTGAGATCCTGCTCAGTGCATGACGTCACTGGGGTCCTGCCTAATGCATGACGTCACTGGTCTCCTTTCACTGTCAGTACATGGTCACGTGACCCTAAATGTGTCACTGAGTACTGTGAAGTTGTTCTACTTTGCACCGTCGCGTTTAACGGAAATAATTCATTAAAATACAGAGCCTGACACCAACCTCATTACATAATACACTGTAACATTACAGCCATTTCCCCCTGGATAGCGTGTCAAGCCGTTCTCCTAATAGAACGTGGCCATCTGTTGGCTCTAGACTTAGTGCTCTGTGGCCATCTGCTGGCTCTAGGCTTACTGCTCTGGCCACCTGCTGACTCTAGACTTACTGCTCTGGCCACCTGCTGGCTCTAGACTTACTGCTCTGGCCACCTGCTGACTCTAGACTTACTGCTCTGGCCACCTGCTGGCTCTAGACTTACTGCTCTGGCCACCTGCTGGCTCTAGACTTACTGCTCTGGCCACCTGCTGACTCTAGGCTTACTGCTCTGGCCACCTGCTGGCTCTAGACTTACTGCTCTGGCCACCTGCTGGCTCTAGACTTACTGCTCTGGCCACCTGCTGGCTCTAGACTTAGTGCTATGTGGCCACCTGCTGGCTCTAGACTTAGTGCTATGTGGCCACCTGCTGGCTCTAGACTTAGTGCTATGTGGCCACCTGCTGGCTCTAGACTTACTGCTCTGGCCACCTGCTGGCTCTAGACTTACTGCTCTGGCCACCTGCTGGCTCTAGACTTAGTGCTATGTGGCCACCTGCTGGCTCTAGACTTAGTGCTATGTGGCCACCTGCTGGCTCTAGACTTAGTGCTATGTGGCCACCTGCTGGCTCTAGACTTACTGCTCTGGCCACCTGCTGGCTCTAGGCTTACTGCTCTGGCCACCTGCTGACTCTAGACTTAGTGCTATGTGGCCACCTGCTGGCTCTAGACTTAGTGCTATGTGGCCACCTGCTGGCTCTAGACTTAGTGCTATGTGGCCACCTGCTGGCTCTAGACTTACTGCTCTGGCCACCTGCTGACTCTAGGCTTACTGCTCTGGCCACCTACTGACTCTAGACTTACTGCTCTGGCCACCTGCTGGCTCTAGACTTAGTGCTATGTGGCCACCTGCTGGCTCTAGACTTAGTGCTATGTGGCCACCTGCTGGCTCTAGACTTAGTGCTATGTGGCCACCTGCTGGCTCTAGACTTACTGCTCTGGCCACCTGCTGACTCTAAGCTTACTGCTCTGGCCACCTGCTGACTCTAGACTTACTGCTGTGGCCACCTGCTGACTCTAGGCTTACTGCTCCGTGGCCACCTGACCAAAACACTAACAATAAGAAACACCTGTTGAATAGTTAGTTACTTTGAAACTTTCCTCAGAACACGGTACACAGTATCTAAATGTCCCCCCACAAACTAACAACTGCGTCGAGCACCGTAATACACAGTACCTATATGATCCCCCAACCACCGTAAAATGTTATATGTGAAATGTACACTCAAAATTTTTTACACGATCTTAACCAATGAGATTAGCTTTGAGTTTCTTTATTTATAAGTTAAAATGTTTTACAAAATATTAAGATTTTTGTGTTAAAATTTTTAAATGTCTTAAAAAAAAATACTTAAATGTTTATTTGTAATTTTATATTACTAATCAAATCGTAATAAAAGGTTATTTTTTGTTATAAACTGATTATATTTAAAAAGTAATAAAGTTTAATATCTTTCTCTACCTGAATACCATTCCCGCCCAAAAAACAAACACACACACACACACACACATCTATATGGGCGTTTGGTCATGTTTCTCTATACCGATTTAATGGGTAATTTTAATTTTCAGAATTTTTGATGTTTCATTTTACCAGAAATTTTTTGTTGGTACCTTAAATACCCTATTAATATCCCCTTTGTGTACTGTATTCTTAGGCTACTGTCACAGTTATCAATAAGTGGGGATCACTTAGCTACAGGCCATCATTATTCCTTCCCTTCCCCCCACCATTCCACGTCCAATCCCAAAATGTAAATGGATGCAGTGCCTGGTTATGGTTATGTTGTGGCTGAGGGTGTGGAGGCTGGTGTTGATGTTGTTCAGGGCCTTGTTGAGGTTGGTGATGCAGTGCCTGGTTATGGTTATGTTGTGGCTGAGGGTTTGGAGGCTGGTGTTGATGTTGTTCAGGGCCTTGTTGAGGTTGGTGATGCAGTGCCTGGTTATGGTTATTTTGTGGCTGAGGGTGTGGAGGCTGGTGTTGATGTTGTTCAGGGCCTTGTTGAGGTTCGTGATGCAGTGCCTGGTTATGGTTATGTTGTGGCTGAGGGTTTGGAGGCTGGTGTTGATGTTGTTCAGGGCCTTGTTGAGGTTGGTGATGCAGTGCCTGGTTATGGTTATGTTGTGGCTGAGGGTGTGGAGGCTGGTGTGGGAACCGACCTGTGAGATTTATATATATTTAATTTATATGAATTTATATAGAATTTATTTTTACGTTAATTTAAATATTTCGATAGCAATTTGTATGATGTTAAGTGGACTGTATTTCTGCAATAATCTCACAAATTGATCCATACACATTAGGGGGGGTTTATATGAAATTTATATATATGCAGCTAATCAAACTACAGTATTAAACTACATATATTAGTATACATTGAGGAGGTTCCTTATCTTATTATACAGCAGGCTTAGTGCAACAGGTATAACTGGGATGTAGACACCAAATTATCCTCTGTGAGGCAGCTCCCATCACCCAGTAACTGATATACCAAGCTTGTTTCCTCTTCTTGTTCCTGTCAAAGGGCGCTAGCTGTAAAGTCAGAATCCTAATATATGACAGCTTTATCAGAGAAAACACTGTATAATGAATCATAAAGACCAAGGCTTAATTACCTTTTTTGAGTCGATCATATGTGTTCTCACCGGCTCGCCCAATATCTACCTAACATTAATGGCCAAAAATGATTAGATAAACGGGTTTCGGAAAAATATTTCCCTTGTGATTGATGACAGCGTGTTGATGATGGAAGACCTTTGGTTTCAATAACACTTCGTCTTTAAGAGAATTTATAGGAGCCGAATTTGCCCCACGACTCTCAGGTCTTAACAACAATGGCTGACCCCTCCTTCCTCACCACTGATGCCTTGGCACTTTGTAGAGATGCCAGTAATTGATAGAAGAGTCACATTTACTTTATTTTAATACTGATAATTAGGTTAATTTATATGAGATGTTTTTAGGTTGTAAAAAGTAAAAAGAGTAATGTATTTAAGAATAATTCCCACCATAATAGGTGATGAATTTATAATAGTATGTGGCAATGATATCCCGTTTTCTATAGAGGGAAAATTCCACTACAAGTTTTATTTTCTATGGGTTAACTTGTGTATACAACGCAGCAATATTATCTGCAATTGCATGTAATATTATTAAATGGTGTCGGATTTTCCGACAGCTGGTGTTGATGTTGTTCAGAGCCTTGTTGAGGTTGGTGATGCAGTGCTTGGTTATGGTTATAACAATAAGCACTACAATAAAATCATGAAAGTGGAAGATCCGGACAAATTTATGCGTGATATCCAAACTCCTGTAAATGTAATTTATATCAACACGAGCGAGGCAGATTTTGCAAGAGAAATTGATAACATGTCCATGCACTCAGCCCCGGGTCCAGATTCATGGAATTCAATATTTATTAAGAAATATTTTTCTAAACTATATTCTAAACTAATAAAGGAGTTTCGAAGCATGATGATGTTGCAACATATCCTAATACTTCGGTCATAGAGTTAAGATGCATGATGATGTTGCAACACGTCTTCTTACTTGTTACACTTCAACATTGTTCAGAGTTTTGACATTTCTCTCTCATTCATTTGTTTTGTAATATTTTAATACCAGTTAAAAGGAAGATGCGACTCCGTTTTCATGGAGACATCACCCCTCCTCCTCCTGACTGATGTTTACACATGTACGCCATAAACTGCATATATGTCATGTTTTATGCCCTCCAAAGGAAGCAAACAGCCGGGTTTGTCAATTAAGAAACTGGGCTTTTAGGGAAGAATTCATCGTCTAAATGTCACTTGTATCTGTGTGAGGAGCGAGGTGGTTGAGAGATGATAATGGGTTGCAGAGAGAGAGAGAGAGAGAGAGCCTCGACCCCCTGCCTTGGAAGCTCAAGGAAATAAATGGTAGATTTTACAGGACGTGTTCTGAGATCAGGGGTAGTGGAGGGTCCTCAAAGTAGATTTCAAAGTGATTAATGGACAGCGAGTGTTTTCATGTCCACTAATTCATTAGTGAATTAGATAATAGTAATGTAAGAAATAAATGAGTAACTACACAACAAATTCACGTCTCCCCTAAATTAATGTTTCCTCTTCTTCATAGCAATTAATTCTCACAATGTTGCAAGAAGTATAGATTACATGGAGGCTTGAAGAGAGGGAAGATGGATGTCCTGTCGAGGGGATACTAGGTAATCTTGCTCTGCAGTTGCATTGATCAGCAAAAGAAGAAGTTGGGTTGCAGTAAACGTCTTAGACTTGTTAACCATAGAGTGTACCTAACTGAGTGCTTCATCTAAAGTGCTTCAGCTATGTCTGATGTCCTGCTATATCTATATCTATCGATCATGTCAGTGTTGCTGCTCAGCATACCTCAGATGATGGTCTGGTTTTGTGCAGGAATATTGAGATATTTCTGTTGAATTGAAGAAACAACCAGAAAGCAGTTGTTTAACAGTGCCTTACAATGATCACTGCACAGAGCAGTGAGTCCATTCACATGTCAGAGTCCTCACATTCATGAGGGGTCCTGCTTAGTGCATGACGTCACTGGAGTCCTGCTTAGTGCATGACGACACTGGGGTACTGCTTAGTGCATGACGTCACTGAGATCCTGCTTAGAGTATGACATCACTGGGGTCCTGTTTAATGCATGACGTCATTGGGATACTGCTTAGTGCATGACATCACTGGGGTCCTGCTTAGTGCATGACGTCACTGGGGTTCTGCATAGTGCATGACGTCACTGGGGTCCTACTTAGAGTATGACATCACTGGGGTCCTGTTTAGTGCATGACGTCATTGGGATACTGCTTAGTGCATGACATCACTGGGGTCCTGCTTAGTGCATGACGTCACTGGGGTTCTGCATAGTGCATGACGTCACTGGGGTCATGCTTAGTGCATGACGTCACTGGGGTCCTTCTTAGTGCATGACGTCACTGGATCCTGCTTAGTGCATGACGTCACTAGGATCCTGCTTAGTGCATGACGTCACTGGGGTCCTGCTTAGTGCATGACGTCACTAGGATCCTGCTTAGTGCATGACGTCACTTAGGTTCTGCTTAGTGTATTGTAACAAACTAGGTTTGCTGTAAGAAGTATCAAGAATGGTTATCTACACATGGGAGAATGGGAAGCTGGACCCACGTGGTGACCTGGGGGAATTGACGGTGAAAATAACCGGCGCCTTTGTTCACAAGTTTTGTATAATGAATCATTCTAGAGTATTCACTTATTTAGAGAAAGTGGTCTTCATTCAAATTATATAATATTACTGGTTATAATATCAAGAGTATTCTAATTATTAGGAGAATGAGTTAGTCACCATCAGTGACGTCACGAGCTGTGACTATACCTCTGCGCGGAAGGATTTGAGTGACCTCAGCGGTCACAGGTCATCAGAGGTTTCCATGTCCACTATTTCTCAAAGGTCAAATAGCCATTTTGTAATCGG
>NC_059623.1:10722598-10750098 GCF_020424385.1 Procambarus clarkii
TTCCAAGCCACCAAGTTCTATCTATATAAAACACTTATCCTTCCACTCCTAACATATGCACCCATCCCACTCCCACTTGCAGCACCTACAAACAGGAAACAACTCCAGCGTACCCAGAACTGGACCCTGAGATGGGTGTTCGATACCCACAGGCAGGGCTTCACTAGTGAGGCCCTGCAAGAAAGGGCGAACGTCCCGTCTCTGAACATATTCTGGGACACTATGGAGAAGAAAGATCACAATAATTCTCACCTACCACGACAACTACAACACCTTCCTCAGAAACACCCTTAGTACACCTAGAAATACGCACAACCTCTTTAACCTGATTGACGACCCATCCCCTGCTGCGTCATTTACATGACTCCTCGCTCCTATTATACCACTACTCAATCTCCAAGCTCCGAACTACCCAGCCTCCTTAACTCTTCTCCACCTCTTAAGGGGTGGACCTGTTAGCTCCCGTTTGCTAGAGACTCTGGGCGGGGCACGATGCTGTTTAGCGAAATCCAAGACCACAACTGGTGTGAGCCTCCAAGACACACCCAGCTGAGGACTGCTATCTCCGTGGGCGCACTGAAAGACGAAATGTTGTCGCAAAAATCCGATTCCTTGCCTCCATCACTTAGTCTGGTCATAACGTTTTAATGAAATGCAGCAGAGTCTTGCCCTGGCACTTTATCTCATCCTAAAAACCCTTCCTCTCACCCCCACTAATTCTTCCCCCTATCCCCACTTCCCCGCTCACCCTACAGGGTATCTTGACCTATATTTAATTAATTGATTGGTGTGACACTGAGTATGGGATGTTCTCTCCCCTTGTTGCTACCCGTTGGCTCTAGGTTTACTGCTCTGTGGCCACCTGTTAGCTCTAGACTTACTTCTCTGTGGCCACCTGTTGGCTCTAGGCTTACTGCTCTGTGGCCACCTGCTGGCTCTAGGCTTACTTCTCTGTGGCCACCTGTTGGCTCTAGGCTTACTGCTCTGTAGCCACCTGACCAAAACACCTACAACAATCTGTTGAAACACGAGATTCTGTAACTACCATTGGCCTTAAAACACGGTACACAGAAAGTGTTATACTACACGCTAATAACTGTAGTACACAGTAGCTAGGTGATGACTACTTACTGACAACTGTAGAGATAAATTTACTTTGTTGTATACTCTCAAAATTTTAAAAGCTAAGGATGATAATAGTTAAGCTCATAAGTTTCTTTTATATAAATAATATTTTTTGTGAGGAAAATTAATGCTGTAAATTTTGTGGTAAAATTTTAAAATTAAAGAAAACATTAAAAAATTGAACCTTATTTTAATATTTCATTATTAATTAAACTTAAATATCAATTGATTTGTTTTTTATAAACTATTTGTATTTAAGAAGTAATGAATATCAATATTTTGCTTTTACTCCAACTCTGAGGCGGTCGTCTTTTCGTGGTTTTCTAAACCGCGTTTATGGGTAACTTTTATGTTCACAATTTGTTATGATATATTCCACTAGAAATTTTCTGCCGTTGGTATAATCCAGAGCCTAGAACAGAAACCACAACACCTCCAATAAAATTATATTACAAATCAACCATGCACAGTGAACATATAAAAGAGGAAAGAATAATGAAAGAAATAATCCGTAAAGGAGTAAAAAGCACTACTCCTAACCAAAACATAAACCTGATAATATTCTACAAAACCAAGAAGACTTCCGAACTCCTTATCAAAAACAGCCCGAAGCCGACGGAGAACCCTCTACAGCAGTCAAGCGTTGTACACATGTACACTTGCCCCCACGAAGGATGTAACCTTCAATCTAAGTACATAGGTATGACGTCGACCAAGCTGACGAGGCGTTTGACATGCCATCTTCAATCCGGTGCCCCTAGGAATGACATGAGACAAGCCCATGACATTACTCTAACAAGAGAAATGTTGAACAAGAATACCTATATAATAGACAAAACCCCAGATGCAAGAAGATTACAAATTCTTGAGGCAATTCTCATAAGAATAGAACAACCTACCATGCACACCCAAATCACGGAACTATTTACTCTACCCACCATGAGAGTAAGGACAAGACCAGAACATAACGATGCCAACACAGAAGACAATGTCCAACATAACAGGCCAATTACACTGGATTAATCTTTGTGTTTAGATAGGAGCTGCCTCGTATGGGCCAATAAGCCTTCTGCAGTTACCTCTATGTTTCACCTTTCATCTCTTATGTATCCCCCCATGTTTTCACCTTTATTGTATTATCACCTGACCCAGTGCGGGTATAAAATCAACCAGCATTGTAAGATCTGTTCACTTGAGAGTGAACCATGGAGGTTCGAAACGTTGTGCAAATTGTACAAATAAGTGTAATACACTATAGTAAATCACTTCTTTTCTTCACCTTAAAAGTACGAAAATGAGTTTTGGAGAACTCCTATTTCAACTAAGCCCTGATGCTAAGAAAATAGTTATAGAAGCCCTAAACCAGAAAATAATAAATACAGAATATGCGGTCATATTCAATGAAACATGTTTGAAAGAAAACCTGCTGCCAGTATACACCAATATATATATTGGTGTATACTGGTGAAGTGGTTCAAATAGCCGAAGCTATTTGAACCACTTTCCCTCCGGCACAAGATTACCATCTGAGTGCCTGCGGGGAAGTGGTTCAAATAGCTTCGGCTATCACTTCCTTATGTCCGGTCGTGATGGTCAAGCGGATTAAAGCGTCCTGTAGTTACCAGTTGCGTTGCTCCTGGGAGTATGTGTTCGAGTCACTTTTGGGGTGTGAGTTTTCAGTCATATTATATATATATATATATATATATATATATATATATATATATATATATATATATATATATATATATATATATATAATATATATATATATATATATATATATATATATATGTCGTACCTAGTAGCCAGAACGCACTTCTCAGCCTACTATGCAAGGCCCGATTTGCCTAATAAGCCAAGTTTTCCAAGCCAAGCTATTTGAACGCACTCGGATAGTAATCTTGGGCATAGCATTTTACCAAATCACCTCATTCTTTGTGTTCCTCACGTGTGCCCCAAAGAATGAGGTGATTTGGTAATGCCCAAGATTACTATCCGAGTGCCGGCGGTGGGGTGGTTCAAATAGCCTCGGCTATCACCTCATTATGTCCGGTCGTGATGGTCAAGTGGATTAAGGCGTCTTGTACATACCAGTTGCGTTGCTCCTGTGAGTATGGGTTTGAGTCACTTCTGGGGTGTGAGTTTTCAGTTGCATATTGTCCTGGGGACCATTCAGGCTTGTTCGCATTTGTGTTCCTCACGTGTGCCCCAAAGAATGAGGTGATTTGGTAAAATGCTATGCCCAAGATTACTATCCGAGTGCCGGCGGTGGGGTGGTTCAAATAGCCTCGGCTATGACCTCATTATGTCCGGTCGTGATGGTCAAGTGGATTAAAGCGTCTTGTACATACCAGTTGCGTTGCTCCTGGGAGTATGGGTTCGAGTCACTTCTGGGGTGTGAGTTTTCAGTTATATATATATGTGTGTATATATATATATATATATATATATATATATATATATATATATATATATATATATATATATATATATATATATATGTCGTACCTAGTAGCCAGAACGCACTTATCAGCCTACTATGCAAGGCCCGAATTGCCTAATAAGCCAAGTTTTCCTGAATTAATATATTTTTCTAATTTTTTTCCTCTGAAATGATAAAGCTACCCATTTCATTACGTATGAGGTAAAAAAAATTTTATTGGAGTTGAAATTAACGTAGATATATGACCGAACCTAACCAACCCTACCTAACCTAACCTAACCTATCTTTATAGGTTAGGTAGCCGAAAAAGTTAGGTTAGGTTAGGTTAGGTAGGTTAGGTTGTCGAAAGACAATTAATTCATGAAAACTTGGCTTATTAGGCAAATCGGGCCTTGCATAGTAGGCTGATAAGTGCGTTCTGGCTACTAGGTTCGACATATATATATATATATATATATATATATATATATATATATATATATATATATATATATATATATATATATATATATATATATATATATATATATATATATATATATATATATATATATATATAACTGAAAACTCACACCCCAAAAGTGACTCGAACACATACTCCCAGGAGCAACGCAACTGGTAACTACAGGACGCTTTAATCCGCTTGACCATCACGACCGGACATAAGGAAGTGATAGCCGAAGCTATTTGAACCACTTCCCCGCAGGCACTCAGATGGTAATCTTGTGCCGGAGGGAAAGTGGTTCAAATAGCTTCGGCTATTTGAACCACTTCACCAGTATACACCAATATATATATTGGTGTATACTGGCAGCAGGTTTTCTTTCAAACATGTTTCATTGAATATGACCGCATATTCTGTATTTATTATTTTCTGGTTTAGGGCTTCTATAACTATTTTCTTAGCATCAGGGCTTAGTTGAAATAGGAGTTCTCCAAAACTCATTTTCGTACTTTTAAGGTGAAGAAAAGAAGTGATTTACTATAGTGTATTACACTTATTTGTACAATTTGCACAACGTTTCGAACCTCCATGGTTCACTCTCAAGTGAACAGATCTTACAATGCTGGTTGATTTTATACCCGCACTGGGTCAGGTGATAATACAATAAAGGTGAAAACATGGGGGGATACATAAGAGATGAAAGGTGAAACATAGAGGTAACTGCAGAAGGCTTATTGGCCCATACGAGGCAGCTCCTATCTAAACACAAAGATTAATCCAGTGTAATTGGCCTGTTATGTTGGACATTGTCTTCTGTGTTGGCATCGTTATGTTCTGGTCTTGTCCTTACTCTCATGGTGGGTAGAGTAAATAGTTCCGTGATTTGGGTGTGCATGGTAGGTTGTTCTATTCTTATGAGAATTGCCTCAAGAATTTGTAATCTTCTTGCATCTGGGGTTTTGTCTATTATATAGGTATTCTTGTTCAACATTTCTCTTGTTAGAGTAATGTCATGGGCTTGTCTCATGTCATTCCTAGGGGCACCGGATTGAAGATGGCATGTCAAACGCCTCGTCAGCTTGGTCGACGTCATACCTATGTACTTAGATTGAAGGTTACATCCTTCGTGGGGGCAAGTGTACATGTGTACAACGCTTGACTGCTGTAGAGGGTTCTCCGTCGGCTTCGGGCTGTTTTTGATAAGGAGTTCGGAAGTCTTCTTGGTTTTGTAGAATATTATCAGGTTTATGTTTTGGTTAGGAGTAGTGCTTTTTACTCCTTTACGGATTATTTCTTTCATTATTCTTTCCTCTTTTATATGTTCACTGTGCATGGTTGATTTGTAATATAATTTTATTGGAGGTGTTGTGGTTTCTGTTCTAGGTTCTGAATTATACCAACGGTCCAAGTGTCTTCTTATAGCAGCGTTTATTTCCGCGTTGCTATATCCGTTGTTCACCAATACCTGAGTTACTCTTTTAAACTCTCTACTCACGTTGCTCCATTCAGAGCAGTGGGTAACCGCTCGACGAATATAAGCATTGAGAACACTGGCTTTGTATCTTTGGGGGCACTCACTTCTACCGTTCAGGCATAATCCTATGTTGGTGGGCTTGGTATATACGTTGGTGCTTAAAGAGGTTCCTGTTTTTGTTATTAGTACATCCAGGAATGGCAGACTGTTATTTTCACTATTTTTATTTGTAAATCGGAGTACTGACTCTCTCTCTAGGTGTCTTTTTAGGTCAATTAGTTAATCTGAGTCTTTTTGTATTACGAATATGTCATCTACATAACGGCAATATACAGTTGGTTTTTGTCTGCTACTGAAGACTCTGTCTTCGATGGTTCCCATATAAAAATTAGCAAATAAAACTCCTAAGGGGGAGCCCATTGCTACTCCGTCTATTTGTATATACATGTCTCCTTGTGGACTGATGAAAGGGGCTTCCTTTGTACATGCTTCGAGAAGACTCTTCAAGTGTGGCTCAGGTATGTCTAATTTGGGGGTGTTCTCGTCACTGTATACTCTGTCCAGTATCATTCCTATGGTTGTGTCGACTGGGACGTTGGTAATTTTTTTTTTTTTTTTTTTTTTTTTTTTTTTTTTTTTTTTTTTTGAGATATATACAAGAGTTGTTACATTCTTGTACAGCCACTAGTACGCGTAGCGTTTCGGGCAAGTCCTTAATCCTATGGTCCCTGGAATACGATCCCCGCCGCGAAGAATCGTTTTTTCATCCAAGTACACATTTTACTGTTGCGTTAAACAGAGGCTACAGTTAAGGAATTGCGCCCAGTAAATCCTCCCCGGCCAGGATACGAACCCATGACAAAGCGCTCGCGGAACGCCAGGCGAGTGTCTTACCACTACACCACGGAGACTGTAAAAATAGGGATTGATAGGGTGACTGAAATAGGGATTCAACGTCCAGGGAAGCGATGATACCATCGGGCTGGGTAGATTTGATCAATTCTAGGAAATCTGCTGATGATTGTAGACTAAACTTACTTGGAGTGTATGGAGTTAGGAGTTCATTGAGTTTCTTTGCCAGGTAATAAGTTGGGGTTGGTATTTGGCTGATTATAGGGCGTAGTGGGTTACCTGATTTATGCGTCTTAACATTGCCGTAGGCATATCCTAAGCCATAGTCGCCTTGAAGTTTATTGAAATGCACACTACCTTTCTTTGCGTTGATTGCTGTAATTGTTTTGTTTACTTTCCGCTTAAGGTCTTCTACGGGGTTCCTCGTGATTCGTTGAAATTTGGAGTCGTCACTAAGGATGTCGCTACAAATGTAAGTTATGTTTTTGTTTATTATTATTATTATTATTATTATTATTATTATTATTATTATTATTATTATTATTATTATTGCGAGTGCGAGAGAGAGATCAGATAGACACCACTTAAAAAGGCCATTCCGCCAGCTATTGTATTGTTATTCCTTTCAGGACTGCCATATCGGACTCTAATGCAACAACAACAACACACACACACCTTGCCCAGCTCCTCGGTTGATATGCGAGTCAGATCCCCCGATTTATTCGAAAGTTATAGTAGCGACCAGTCGACATCATCGCTTCGGCGTGGGGGGCAGCATAGGGAACGTGAGTATTTCGCATTGTTTATTATGTCATCTCAATCACACCACTCGCTCAAAAACAGAAAACAAAAAAAAAATAGGAGCCATACAAATATTTTTGCTAATTTTATGACATCTCAATCAACAATCAACACACACACACACACACACACACACACACACACACACACACACACACACACACACACACACACACACACACACACAAAAGTTATGGGAATGGGACTAGGAGATAGGAGACCAAAGGGTCAGTACACAATGAAGGGGAACAGCCTACCTGTGACGACGCGCGAAAGAGACTTGGGGGTGGACGTAACACCTAATCTATCTCCTGAGGCACATATAAATAGGATAACGACAGCAGCGTACTCTACACTGGCAAAAGTTAGAACATCATTCAGAAACCTAAGTAAGGAGGCATTTAGGGCGCTTTACACTGCTTACGTGAGGCCAGTCTTAGAGTATGCCGCCTCATCATGGAGTCCCCATCTGAAGAAGCATATAATGAAACTGGAAAAGGTTCAGAAGTTTGCAACGAGACTCGTCCCAGAGCTACGAGGGATGGGGTATGAGAAGCGCCTGAGGGAACTGTGCCTTACGACACTAGAAAGAAGAAGGGAGAGGGGGGACATGATAAGAACGTATAAAATATTCAGAGGGATTGACAGAGTGGACATAGACGAAATGTTCACACGGAATAGTAACAGAACGAG
Source organism: Procambarus clarkii (assembly GCF_020424385.1). Taxonomy (NCBI): domain Eukaryota; kingdom Metazoa; phylum Arthropoda; class Malacostraca; order Decapoda; family Cambaridae; genus Procambarus; species Procambarus clarkii. The sequence continues at coordinate 10,730,435 of NC_059623.1, forward strand.
GGGACATGGATGGAAGCTTGAAACTCAGATGAGTCACAGAGATGTTAGGAAGTTTTCTTTTAGCGTGAGAGTAGTGGGAAAATGGAATGCACTTCAGGAACAGGTTATGGAAGCAAATACTATTCATAATTTTAAAACCAGGTATGATAGGGAAATGGGACAGGAGTCATTGCTGTAAACAACCGATGCTCGAAAGGCGGGATCCAAGAGTCAATGCTCGATCCTGCAGACACAACTAGGTGAGTACAACTAGGTGAGTACACACACACACACACACACACACACACACACACACACACACACACACACACACACACACACACACACACACACACACACACACACACACACACACACACACACACACAAACACGCTACATACAATACTAATATTAATACCTCATTTTTTTTCTTTTGCAGACGCCGACAGTGACGCCCAGAGTTGTTTGACTCACCACCACCACCTGCTCCTTCCCTTCCCCCTCCTCAGGATATTGAAATTGTGAACATCATTCGCAATATCAATGGGGCTTACACACGCTATTCATTTAGCGTGCCAGAGCACGTGCGGGGGCTTATTTGCGAACATATTGTGCGTTTTTCATTGATTTCGTCAATGGGTTATTCACTTTAGACCATCCACATATTCGCATATTTTCTGATTTTCAATTTGCGGAGGCTCAACGTAGAGCCCGACGATGATTCTGATCCAGCAATGCACATGCGCGGGGAAATGCGTGCCATAACTCAAGAGGAAGTAGAACAGCTTGTTAATTTCTGGGCCAATGAGATAGATAATAAACTCGAGGAGTTGCTAAGGGAACAGGAAGGGTCGAATGTCTGCATAGAGCCAATTTCGGGGTTTTACATAAATATGGCCCTCATCGAACACCCAGTTCGACTGGGTTCATTCGTAGAATATCCGGCCAAGTTACGGGGCAAAAGGCCACATATTCAACCCCCGAGGGGAAGCCAATATTTGCCTTATGCAGTGCATCGCAGTGCACAAATGTTTGGCCCGCGGGTTCCTTTATAACGACATAAAAAATCCGGCCAAATCTGGGCGATAGTGTCGCCAACAAGTAAGATGGAGTAGTGACATAGGCATGCCAGTATCTTTTGACGACATCGCCAAAGTCGAAGATTTAAACAGGTCTTCGATATATATTTATGTTCTAGCAAAAGGAGATAATGGTCGTCATTACATAAGTTTGGCTAGAAAAGGCCGTGGGAATTTTAAGGATGTCATATCTTTACTTATGCTGGAAGGCCGACATTTGGTCCTCATCAAGGACTTTGGTAAATATGTGCGTAATATGAGGTCTCATTCGGAAAACATCCCAGCTAATCATAAATTCTGTCACTCTTGCTTAATCGCCCTCCCACCCCATCAAATGCTCGCAAATGAAGCAACTTGCGAGGTCAAACAAACGTTGCATTTTCCTCCCTCAGAAAAGAAAATAGAGTTTAAACATTTCGGGCGAGCGTACGGGCCAAGCCACACGTGCTACTACGATTTTGAGTGCGCCCTGCAAAAGGATAGGCCACAGGGAATGATCAAAGCACGTTACAGGTCCATCGCATATGCTTACATAATCATAGACCGTCGCTATAATATCGTCGAAAAAGATTTCTACCTTGGGCCCAATTCTGCAACCCATTTCATTAATAAATTATCAGCTTCGTCGGCCAGAATAGTGCAAGAACAGCCATATTACCATCTGCACATGTCGGCACAGCAAAAGGAGGTTTACAGGAGTCAGACCAGGTGTGAGATATGCGACGAACCATTCGGGTCCCAAAATCGTCAAAAAATAGGCACCACGATCATTCACTCAGAGAACATAATTACTTAGCCGCCCTATGCTCTCGCTGCAATCTCCAGTGCAAAGATGTGTACAAATACTTGCACACGTTTTCACATAATGCGGCGTATGATTTAGGGGTTTCGTTAAACGAGTTAGAAAACGTGCCCAAACGCAACGTAGACATTATGTCCAAAGACGGGTATAAATTTATGAAAGTTGACATTGACTTTCTTAGATTTATGGACAGCTTAGCCTTGCTCAATGGGTCATTGGCCAAATTAGCCAAGGAATGCATCGACAGCGGCAAACCTACAACGTTCACTCTCGCCATGTTAGATAAGTTCCCTGCTGAGGCCCATAAGTTATTGTTAACTGGCAAACAGTCCTTTTGTTACGATTACATGTCAAATTGGGACGTATTAAATGAACCGGAACTTCTCTCCCCCCCCCCCCCCGCGATGCATTTTTCAATACCTTAACGCAGGAAGAGCTCCCTGAAAAAGAATACAAACAAGCGTTAAAGGTCTTTAAATTAGCCAAGTGTCGCAATATTGGCGAATATCTCTTCTTGTATTTAAAAGTCGACACTGGCATTTTGGCCGACATTTTCACAGTGTGGCGACGCACTATGTTAGATCTTTATAGATTAGATATTGCATATTACCTCTCTTTATCTAGTTTCGCGTGGGACGCCTTCCTGTTCAAAAGTAAGGTGGCGCTAGATACAATATCAGACCCTAGAATGTATGACCTCATTAGCAGGAATTTGAGAGGTGGCTTCACCTCAGTTGTAAAGCAATTGTCCACCGACGAGAACCATTACACCGGGGTGGGGTCTAGCGAGGATGGAACACACATCCTCTATCTCGATTTTAATTCACTCTATGCAACACGCATAAGTGAAAAGCTCCCCACTGGTGGTTTCCGTTGCCTAACTGACGCTGAACGCGATGAAATGCTATTACGAGGTTTGAGAAATATTGACTGCGATCAAGAGCGCGGTTATTGGATTTTGTGCGACACTAAACAAGTTTCCCCCGACGTTGCTAGATACACCGACGACTTGCCATTAATTTTAGCTCACGCCGACATCGTGACGGAACAACTGTCAGAATACAGCAAGTCGATCCTAGTTGTGGAAAATCTCAAGCTGCCGCACAATAATCGAAAGCTCATTGCCACCCATGAAGCACACAAAGACTAGTTAATTAGTCTAGTTTGCTTCAGCTGTTAATGTGACTAGGGGTGGAAGTCTCGCGCTCGCACACTATCTTTGAATTCGAGCAGAGGGCGCACTTCAAGTCCTTTGTAGATAGCAATATTCGCGAGCGCACAAACTCAACCTGCGCAATTAAGGCTTAGGCATTTAAACTTGTAAATAACGTAATATAGGACAAATCTTTAATGAATTTGGAGCGTTATGCCAATAAACACTATTTAACCACAACTCGCAAACAGTTCCTCAAACACACGCACGACCCGTTTTTAAACGAGCGACTTTGCTGAGTGAGGACCGTGTTCTATGCACGACCCGCAAAGATTCGCTCACTATCAAATACGCCCACATATCTAGGCTTTCAAATTCTTCAAATAGCTAAAAAGGCGGCTATATTCCTTTTGGTACGACACGGTCAAAGCAAAATATTGTGACAAGGCAAAACTGTTCTACACCGACACCGATTCGTACATTATTCAGCTTACTTGCAGAGATGCGTTTGAAGAGCTTAATAAGGCCCCGCTCATATACCACATTGATTTTAGCAATTTCCCCAAAGATCATTCTCTATATTCAATCGCGCGAAAGGGCAAACTGGGTCTTTTAAAGTCCGAAGTAGGGTCTAGAATTATAACCCAGCTCGTTGCCCTTAAGCCCAAAATGTACTCGCTAGTGACGCTGGATAAGCAGCACATTTGTAGATGCAAGGGGATCACACGACGTCAGCAAGCTGGGCTAGAACACTCATCTTTCATAGACGCCCTTGAAACACACACAAGTCGGAGGTTTGTGACTAGGTCTATAAGAAATGTTGGCAGGCAGATGTGCACATGCGTTACTGTCAAGAAAGCCTTATCCGCATTTGATGATAAGCGATACATAATAAACTCCACCGTTTCACTCGCTTATGGTCACTGATATTCCTCACAATCCAGAGGATGAGGAGGCGGTCATTAGTATCTTGGAGATGGATGTAGACGTAGAGGAAAATGTGGTACAAAATATGCACCCTGTAGGACGGCGTCATTACCCAATTTTCAATATGTGGGCCAAGAGAGATTCTTTGGGTCAAAGCCTATTCCCAAACTTGCGGTGAAATATGCTCCCTCCTCTCCATTAAAAAAAAAAATTGCATTCTCACATTAGTGTGTAGGGGATGTTATTATTAAATATTATTATTATTATTATTTTTATTATTATTTTTATATTTATTATTATTCTTATATTAATTATTATTATTATTATTAATTATTATTATGCGTAGTTTTTGCCGACCTATAGATCTAAGCTTGTAAATATGTATATATTATGTTTGTTTCAATAAACAAAATAAAGTTGAATGTATTTTTTTTTTCTTTGTCATACCTAAGCCTGCATATATCATGTTTATGTTTCTATAAAAAAGAAATACATTTTTTTTTTTTATATCCCACCCCCCACCCCTCGTGTTCTTTTCCATATATAAAAAAACATTCCAGAGTGCACATATTAAACAGTAGAGACTCTGCCCCAAACATGGAAAGACCTGATGAGATAATACCTCAAGCTTATCTTAACATCTTCAGCAGGATGATAATAGCGGGTTATTCAAATGCGGGGAAATCATTTTTATGGAACAAACTCGTGCACAAGTACCATGAAACATTCTCTCGCATAATTATATGTGGTGGGGGATATTCTTAGTTGATGAACAATCCACAAATTAATAGAAAAATTATTGCTCATTCGAGCATTATTGATCCTTTGGATGAGCAAATGGATAATTTCCCATTGCTGATAATAATCGACGATCTCTTTACCGAAAGCGCAAATTCAAAAATTGTTTCTGATATTTTCATCAGGGGATGTCACCAGGGGGAGCCGGTCGGCCGAGCGGACAGCACGCTGGACTTGTGGGTCCTGGGTTCGATCCCAGGCGCCGGCGAGAAACAATGGGCAGAGTTTCTTTCACCCTATGCTCCTGTTACCTAGCAGTAAAATAGGTACCTGGGTGTTAGTCAGCTGTCACGGGGGGTGGAGGCCTGGTCGAGGACCGGGCCGCAGGGACACTAAAGCCCCGAAATCATCTCAAGATAACCTCAAGATCATAACATCTCTGCCATATTGATCACGCAATATATATTTTTTCCTGGAAAATATTGTAGAAACATAGGCCTAAATGCTTCGCATTTCTTATTAGTCAAATCAAGAGACCTTTCTCAAATTGAGACTTTAGGACGTCAAATATTTGGGAAACAGGATTCAAAGAAATTTCTAGAAATATATAAAAAGCTCATAGCCAAACCCTATAGTTATTTATTTGTAGATCTCGGGTCAAGCACGCCCGCCAGCATAACTTTGCGCGGGAATATTGTGGAAGAGAAACCATTTGAAATAGTTTATCAATGGTGAGCAAGAAACAGCAAATACTCGATCGAGTTTATAATGATCCTACTTCCACTGGGGGACTTGGAGGCGTGCAGAGATTATATAAAGCAGCTAAATTACTCAATTCTGACATAACACTGGACGATGTGAAAGATTACTTAAAATCCTCAGATGCATATACGCTGCATTTTTACAACCTAGAAAATTTGTGCGTCGATGAGTTTTGAGTCCTAAACCTCGGGTTTATGTGTCTATTGATCTAGCAGAAATAGGAAAGTTGGCAAGGATGAGAAATGGCATCAAATATTTGTTCGTTTGTGTGGACATATACTCCAGGTTTGCTCAAGTAGTGCCGCCAACTAGTAAAGACGCGAACATTGTGCGTAGGGCACTAAAATCTAAACTAGAGACACCTCGCCCGCGCGGGGTGCGTTACGTAGTGATGATATAACGCGTTACGAGCGTGTGCTAATATTTTATTTGTGTTTAGAATGTAAGAGCCATAGGAGATTGTCTAGACTTGCATACATTTTCAAAAATGTTATTTATTTGGACAGCAGAAAGTCTATTTTTCGCATTTCGCTACATTGATTGTGTTTTTCCTTATTTTCAAATGCTATTTATTTCGACAGCAGAAAGTCTATTTTCCACATTATGCTACAATGACTGTGTTTTTCGACATTAGTCTTATATATGTTTTCTGGGAATTAGTATGTGGGGAACATTGCTCACCTATGCTGCTGTGTGTTACAAGTACTGCACACCAATATTGGGTGATGGATGAAGAGTGGGTAGACACACATACATTTTCAAAAATGGTATATATTTGAACAGCAGAAAGTCTGTTTCCACATTACGCTACATTGACTGTGTTTTTCCACATTAGTCTTTTATATGTTTACTGTGAATTTTGTATGTGTGGAACATTGCTCACCTAAGGAAAACTCTATGCTATCTACACTTATGCTACACACCTATTCCCTTATTTACACCTACCTCCATTTACCCCCAGGACTCACAACGTCCCGGTGTTTTGTATCCCGTCCGCACATTTTGGAATCACGTCCGCGCGTTTTGGGATCACGTCCGCCCATTTTTGCATCACGTCTGCCCATTTTTGCATAACGTCTGCCCATTTTTGCATCACGTCCGGCACATATTCTTCTACTACTGTTGCTCACCTGTTCCTATACTTTCACTTTTACCCTACATGACCCACAACGTCCCACATGCCACAACCCGTCCCACACCATGCTATCACACAAAAACGCTGCCTGCTCCCCTCTTCCCCTTTCCCCTCCTTCTCAGCCCATACCCATCTCAAGAGCCTGGGCTCCTTGACTGCTATGTGTATCCCATGCAGTTGTGTTTACAAAAAAATATGATTTGTTATAATAATAAGATTGAAGACCACCTTATGACTCTCGCTACTCTTAAAAAAAATGCTTTTGCACAGAACAATCAGCGTGGGGGAGGGTGGGGTGATGGTTGATGGTGAGGGGGAGGAGGGGGTGGGGTGATGGTGAGGGGGTGGGTGGGGTGATAGTTGATGGTGAGGGGGTGGGGGGCGGGGGGTCTGTTGGAGCGAGGGATAGGTGTGCGGTGTGGTCTTATTATTCCAGTTGTGTGACAGATTCCCCAGAGGGGAGCCGTCCACAAAGGCTCTCTCTCCCACCCAGGCCTGCATTTGGAATTTGTATGTTGAGGTCATGGCACACCTTTGAGAAAGAACAATGACACACTCAATGCTATGTGCCAGTGTGAAGTGAGTCAGGAGAGAGTATGGTACACTGTATTGCTGTCACTCCCAGCAGTGGTGGTGGTGATGGTATGTGGTATGACCTCTCATGTGGATGGAGGGGGAGGGGAGGGCGTGACTGACTATGAAAGAGGTTGATGATGACATTCGCAACAGTTAGGCCTCAACCTTTGAAGAGGTAACCCCCATGTGGTCATGTGGTGTCACTTCTCATAGCTATGTGGTAAGTATGGCCCGCATATCCTTAGCGCTCTGGAAGCAGGGAGGGTACATAAAACTGTCATTCTTTAAGAAAAAATAATGACTCTACTTTCGCACACAAACCCACTGCCAGCTGTTACCTCCCTTTCCCCTTCCTTAACGGAAACCACAGTCGAGGGCGAACCCTGACGGTGAGAACATCCCCAGACTCTCCCTGTAGACTTTGACAAAACGATTAAGGATGATGGACGTCGACCGCACTGGGGCGGAAATAGGATATTCGCCCCAGAAAACAGTCATTCTTTAAGAAAAAAATAATGGTTCCACTGAAAATATTACATGCAATAAAATTAACTAATTTGATAACATAAGATTAATGGAAATGGCAATTAAATGTATGATGAGTTATACTAATGAATTATATACAAAAGATATAGATATTCAGATGTATATGAATATTCAACAATAAAAGAGGTTCAGTCACAGAAGATGGTAAATCAACTCACTAATTGGTGAGGCGTTGCCTATCTGCCTAACGACTCTCAATTTATATATGGATGTATTAATGGCATAAAACATACTATTGGCCAATGTACGCTTTAAAATAATAACTTATCCTGAAATTGAGAACCGGAGCCTAATATGGCAAGTTGTAAGATGATGTTTCTCCTGTTGAAATGAGGTTCTATATTTTGATGGGGATATGGCAGCCTTGATGTTGGTCATGTCCCTGGTGGCTGTGGGATGGCTTCTTCAAGCGGTTGTAAGGATGAGGTCACAATGGAGGAAACGTGGCGAGACTCCTGGCACCCGAGCTCGACTTCACTCTTCTTGATAAGAGTTCTTATGGTCAAATTACAGATCAGATTATAGATCAGGGACTTCTCGAGTATCTAGGGAGTTATCACTGGTGATTAGATAAACAGTTTGTGCGATAATGTCCGTTAAAATTGTGATCAACACCACACACGTGATCAACACCACACACGTGCACACCGCTTCGACGTCAACAAAACATGATCAGGTAGTGGACGCTTCTCCCACCGGCGGCGCCCCCTTTGCTCCAGTGAAGGTGTCGACAATTATTATAGTTTGATTATTTTCATTATTTAGACTGATTATTGTGATAAAGTTATATCACATTATAAACACCTAGTGAATTTAAGGATTATTGACAGTATAATTTGTCCTTTATTAAGGATTTTAAAAATGGCACAGGAAGCTATTATTTTGTTCCAACAATATTTTGATTATCTGGAAGTTTCTATATTCTTGAGGTCACATGTACAATGTTATATAAATATTATGCCCAATGGTGCACTTGACCAAATGGTCATATAGGTTGCTAATGTAGATACTGATTAAATTACCAGACGAGATATGCTTTTGATGTAAAATATAGATATAGTATGGAAATATTTCATTCCTTAGATAATAATACGGACATGGTGAGTGGAATTTTCCACATGTTTCCATATATTTTCATGTCCTCATACTAGGACCACATATATGAACATATTCTGGTAATTGGAACCTCCACAGGCAAATCGTCCTCTTTCAAATCACGTTTCTTTTCGCTCGTATGTGTGCTACGGCCAAAAATTGCCATATTAGAAAATGGTAGTGGCTCACAAAAGTAATGTACTATCCTGTTTTCTGTTTTGGGTTCTCTGATTTAGTCTGTTTGGTTAGGAGAAACTACTTTAAATCAACGATTTTCATGATGTTTTGAAACCTAAGGAGAACTTGCTGCTGTTCTAACCTTCCAGAGGACCCAAAACTTGCTGTTTTCGATCCATTTCATTTGGAAATTGAATTTTCATTTTCTAGTACAGCATTATCTTTTAGCCATAGTGCATACGAGCAACAAGCGATGTTATTTGTAAGAGGAAATAATATGTCCACGCGGGTAAGACGAGACATGGAGATCTAATATTAGGGAAAACGTTGAGGGAAACTTCTTGATGTAAGACTATGGAAGACGTAGAGGAAAACGTCCTGACGCAACATGTCAGAAAGGAAGAGATACAAGGAGTGACCATAGTGACCAACCAGCTAAGCTACACCACCATTAATAATAATAATAATAATAATAATAATAATAATAATAATTATATTAATAATAATAATAATAATTACTATTATTATATTATTAATATTATTATCATTATTATAATTATTATATTATTACTTTTATTAATAATAATATTATTATTATTATTATAGTATTATTATATTATAATAATAATACTATAATAATAATAATAATATTTATAAAAAATATAATAATAATAATAAAAATTCGTTGTGTCCGGGGACAGGCAGCCAGCTTTCACATACAATACATGTTAGGCTTATTTCCAGGACCCCCCTCCCCCCCCAGGGTAGAACTACTGACCCTGCCCCAGGATACAACCCCACAATAAGCTGACTGACTCCTGGGTACTATTTACTCCTTGGTGGACAGGGGCATATTGGTGATAGTAAACGTGCCCAACCATTTCTGTCTCGCCCGGGATTTGAACCCGGAATTCTCGAGTGTGAGTCGAGAACGAACCCAACTGTACCGCGGGCGCCCTTGGTAACAGGCAGTGTTACTAACGGTTGGGACAAGACGCCAGGGCCAGTGTTGTCACCAGAGAAGAGATCACCACAAGGTTACAGATAATAACATGGGGACGAGAACACGAGGAAAAGTCAACCCAAAGCATGATGGATTCCACAATATGAGACACGGCCAGGGCTATGAGTGACTGTATGAGGCACGGCCAGGGCTGTGAGTGACTGTATGAGACACGACCAGGGCTGTGAGTGACAGTATTTGGCACGGCCAGGGCTGTGAGTGACTGTATGAGGCACGACCAGGGCTGTGAGTGACTGTATGAGGCACGACCAGGGCTATGAGTGACTGTATGAGGCACGACCAGGGCTGTGAGTGACTGTATGAGGCACGACCAGGGCTATAAGTGACAGTATGAGGCACGACCATGGCTGTGATTGACAGTATGTGCCACGACCAGGGCTGTGAGTGACATTATGAGGCACGACCTAAGGTGTGAGTAACAGTATGAGGCACGACCAGGGCTGTCAGTGACAGTATGAGGCATGACTTGAGCTGTGAATAACAGTATGAGGCACGACAAGAACTGTCAGTGACAGTATGAGGCGCGATCAGGGTTGTCAGTGTCAGTATGAGGCACGACCTGAGCTGTGAGAGTATGAGGCACCACCAGGGCTGTAAGTGAGGGTATGAGGCACGACCTAGGCTGTGAGTGACAGTATGAGCACAACCAGGGCTTTAAGTGACAGTATGAGGCATGACCTGGGCTTTGAGTGACAGTATGAGGTATAACTAGGGCTGTCAGTGAGAGTATAAGGCACGACCTGAGCTGCGAGTGACAGTATGATGCACGGCCAGGGCTGTAAGTGACAGCATGGGGCATGACCTGAATTGTGAGTGACAGTATGAGGCACGACCTGGGCTTTGAGTGACAGTATGAGGCACGACCAGGGCTGTAAGTGACAGCGTTGGGCATGACCTGAATTGTGAGTGACAGTATGAGGCACGACCTGGGCTTTGCGTGACAGTATGAGGCACGACCAGGGCTGTCAGTGAAAGTATGAGGCACGATCAGGGCTGTGAGTAACAACATGAAGGACGACCTGGGCTGAACTTGACAGTATGAGGCACGACAAGGGATGTGAGTGACAATAAGAGGCACGACCAGGGCTGTAAGTGACAGTATGAGGTACAAATTGAACGGTGAGTGACAGTATGAGGCACGACCTGGGTAGAACGTGACAGAATGAGGCACGACCTGGGTTGTGAGTGACAATATGAGGCACGACCTGAGCTGTGAGTGACAATATGAGGAACGACCAACGCTGTAAGTGACAGTATGAGGCACGACCAGGGCTGTCAGGGACAGTATGAGGCACGACCAGGGCTGTAAGTGACAACTTGAGGCACGACCTGGGATGTCATTGATAGTATGAGGAACGACCAGGGCTGTCAGTGAGTGTATGAGGCACGACCTGGGCTGTCAGTGACAGTATGAGGCACGACCTGGGGTGTCAGTGACAGAATGAGGCACGACCAAGGCTGTCATTGACAGTATGAGGCATGACCTGACCTGTGAGTGACAGTATGAGGAACGACCTGGTCTGTCAGTGACAGTATGAGGCACGTCCTGGGCTGTCAGTGAAAGTATGAGGCACGACCTGGGCTGTCAGTGACATTATGAGGCACGACCTGGGCTGTAAGGGACAGTATGAGACACGACCAAGGCTGTACGTGACAGCATGAGGCACGACCAAGGCAGTGAGGGACAGTATGTGGCCCGAACAGGGCTGTCAGTAACAGTATGAGGCACGACTTGGGTTGTAATGGACAGTATGAGGCACGATCAGGGCTGTGAGTGAGAGTATGAGGCACGACCAGGGCTGTCATTGACAGTATGAACATGACCTGAGCTGTGTGTGACAGTATGAGGCACGACCAGGGCTGTCAGTGACAGTATGAGGAACAACTTGAGCTGTGATTGACGGTATGAGGAACGACCAGGGCTGTAAGTGACAGTATGAGGCACGACCTGGGCTGTGAATGACAGTATGAGGCACGACCAGGGCTATAAGTGACCGTATAAAGCACGACCTGGGCTATTAGTGACAGTATGAGGCACAACCAGGATTGTCAGTGAAAATATGAGGCACGATCAGGGCTGTAAGTGACAACATGAGGCGCGACATAGACTGTAAGTGACAGTATGAGGCACGACCAGGTCTGTAAGTGACAGTATGAGGCACGACCTGGGCGGTGAGTGACATTATGAGGCACGAGCAGGGCTGTAAGTGACAATATGAGGCACGACCTGCTCTGTGAGTGACAGTTTGAGAGACGACCAGGGCTGTGAGTGACAGTATGAGGCACGACCAGGGCTGTCAGTGACAGTATGAGGCACGACCTGGGCTGTGAGTGCCAGTATGAGGCACAGCCTGGGCTGTGAGTGACTGAATGAGGCACGACCTGGGCTGTGAGTGGCAGTATGAGACACGCCCTGGGCTGCGAGACACAGTATAAGGCACGATCAGGGCTGTCATTGACAGTATGAGGCACGATCAGGGCTGTCATTGACAGTATGATGAACGTCCGGAGCTGTGAGTGACAGTATGAGGAACGACCAGGGCTGTAAGTGATAGTATGAGGCACGACCTGGGCTTTGAGTGACAGTATGAGGCACGACCAAGGCTGTAAATGGTATTATGAAGCACAACCTGAGCTTTGAGTGACAGTATGAGGCACGACCAGGGCTGAGAGTGACAGTATGAGACTCGACCTGGGCTTCGAGTGGCAGTATGAGGTATGACCAGGGCTGTAAGAGATAGTATGCGGCACGGCCTGAGCTGTGAATGACAGTATGAAGCACGATCAAGGCTGTAGGTGACAACATGAGGCACGACCAGTGTTGTCAGTAACAGTATGAGGCACGACTTGAGCTGAGAGTGACAGTATGAGGCACGACCAGGGCTGTGAATGACAGTATGAGGCATGATCAGGGCTGACCGTGACAGTATGAGGCACTACCTGGGCTGTGAGTAACAATATGAGGCACAATCAGGGCTAAAAGTGACAGTATGAGACACAAGCTGGTCTGTGAGTGATATTATGAGACACAAGCTGGTCTGTGAGTGATATTATGAGGCACGCCCAGGACTGGGAGTGACAGTATGAGGCACGACCAGGGATGTAAGTGACAGTATGAGGCACGACCTGGACTTTGAGGGACAGTATGAGGCACGGCCAGGGCTTGGAGTGTCAGTATGAGGCACGACCTGGGCTGTGAGTGGCAGTATGAGGCACACTCTGGGCTGCGAGAAATAGTATAAGGCACAACCTGGGCTGGGAGTGACAGTATGAGGCACGACCAGGGCTGTGAGAAACAGTATAAGGCACATCTAGGGCTGGGAGTGACAGTATGAGACACGACCAGAGCTGGGAGTGACAGTATGAGACACGACCAGAGCTGGGAGAGACAGTATGAGGCCCGACCTGGGCTTTGAGTGACAGTATGAGGCACGACCAGGGCTGTAAGTGACAACTTGAGGCACGACCAGGGCTGTCAGTGAGAGTATAAGGCACGACCAGGGCTGTAATGGACAGTATGAGGCACGACCTGGGATGTCATTGATAGTATGAGGAACGACCAGGGCTGTCAGTGAATGTATGAGGCACGACCTGGGCTGTCAGTGACAGTATGAGGCACGACCTGGGGTGTCAGTGACAGAATGAGGCACGACCAAGGCTGTCATTGACAGTATGAGGCATGACCTGAGCTGTGAGTGACAGTATGAGGAACGACCTGGTCTGTCAGTGACAGTATGAGGCACGTCCTGGGCTGTCAGTGAAAGTATGAGGCACGACCTGGGCTGTCAGTGACATTATGAGGCACGACCTGGGCTGTAAGGGACAGTATGAGACACGACCAAGGCTGTACGTGACAGTATGAGGCACGACCAAGGCAGTGAGGGAGAGTATGTGGCCCGAACAGGGCTGTCAGTAACAGTATGAGGCACGACTTGGGTTGTAATGGACAGTATGAGGCACGATCAGGGCTGTGTGTGACAGTATGAGGCACGACCTGGGCTGTCAGTGACAGTATGAGGAACAACTTGAGCTGTGATTGACAGTATGAGGAACGACCAGGGCTGTAAGTGACAGTATGAGGCACGACCTGGGCTGTGAATGACAGTATGAGGCACGACCAGGGCTATACGTGACCGTATAAAGCACGACCTGGGCTATTAGTGACAGTATGAGGCACAACCAGGATTGTCAGTGAAAATATGAGGCACGATCAGGGCTGTAAGTGACAACATGAGGCGCGAGCAGGGCTGTAAGTGACAATATGAGGCACGACTTGCTCTGTGAGTGACAGTTTGAGAGACGACCAGGGCTGTGAGTGACAGTATGAGGCACGACCAGGGCTGTCAGTGACAGTATGAGGCACGACCTGGGCTGTGAGTGCCAGTATGAGGCACAGCCTGGGCTGTGAGTGACTGAATGAGGCACGACCTGGGCTGTGAGTGGCAGTATGAGACACGCCCTGGGCTGCGAGACACAGTATAAGGCACGATCAGGGCTGTCATTGACAGTATGAGGCACGATCAGGGCTGTCATTGACAGTATGATGAACGACCGGAGCTATGAGTGACAGTATGAGGAACGACCAGGGCTGTAAGTGATAGTATGAGGCACGACCTGGGCTTTGAGTGACAGTATGAGGCACGACCAAGGCTGTAAATGGTATTATGAAGCACGACCTGAGCTTTGAGTGACAGTATGAGGCACGACCAGGGCTTTCAGTGACAGTATGAGGTCCGACCTGGGCTTTGAGTGACAGTAAGAGGCACTACTTGATTTGTGAGTGAGAGTATGAGGCACGATCAGGGCTGCAAGTGACAACATGAGGCACGACCTTGACTGAAATTGACAGTACGAGGCACGACCACGTCTGTAAGTGACAGTATGAGGCACGACCATGACTGTCAGTGACAGTATGAGGCACGACCTGGGCTGTGAGTGACAGTATGAGGCACGACCTGGGCTGTGTGTGATAGTATGAGGCACGACCTGGGCTGTGAGTGGCAGTATGAGGCACGCCCTGGGCTGCGACAAATAGTATAAGTCACGACCAGGACTGGGAGTGACAGTATGAGGCACGACCAGGGCTGTGAGAAACAGTATAAGGCACGACCAGGGCTGGGAGTGACAGTATGAGGCACGACCAGGGCTGAGAGTGACAGTATGAGACTCGACCTGGGCTTCGAGTGGCAGTATGAGGCATGACCAGGGCTGTAAGAGATAGTATGCGGCACGGCCTGAGCTGTGAATGACAGTATGAAGCACGATCAAGGCTGTAGGTGACAACATGAGGCACGACCAGTGTTGTCAGTAACAGTATGAGGCACGACTTGAGCTGAGAGTGACAGTATGAGGCACGACCAGGGCTGTGAATGACAGTATGAGGCATGATCAGGGCTGACCGTGACAGTATGAGGCACTACCTGGGCTGTGAGTAACAATATGAGGCACAATCAGGGCTAAAAGTGACAGTATGAGACACAAGCTGGTCTGTGAGTGATATTATGAGACACAAGCTGGTCTGTGAGTGATATTATGAGGCACGCCCAGGACTGGGAGTGACAGTATGAGGCACGACCAGGGATGTGAGTGACAGTATGAGGCACGACCAGGGCTGTAAGTGACAGTATGAGGCACGACCTGAACTTTGAGGGACAGTATGAGGCACGGCCAGGGCTTGGAGTGTCAGTATGAGGCACGACCTGGGCTGTGAGTGGCAGTATGAGGCACACCCTGGGCTGCGAGAAATAGTATAAGGCACAACCTGGGCTGGGAGTGACAGTATGAGGCACGACCAGGGCTGTGAGAAACAGTATAAGGCACATCTAGGGCTGGGAGTGACAGTATGAGGCACGACCAGAGCTGGGAGAGACAGTATGAGGCCCGACCTGGGCTTTGAGTGACAGTATGAGGCACGATCAGTGCTGTCAGTGACAGTATGAAGCACGACCTGGGATGTGAGTGACAGTATGAGACATGACCAGGGCTGTGAATGACAGTATATGAGGCATGATCAGGGCTGAACTTGACAGTATCAGGCACGCCCAGGACTGGGAGTGACAGTTTGAGGCACGACCAGGGCTGTGAGTGACAGTATGAGGCACGACCAGGGCTGTAAGTGACAGTATGAGGGACGACCTAGGCTTTGAGGGACAGTATGAGGAACGACCAGGGCTGTGAGTGATATTATGAGGTACGCCCAGGACTGGGAGTGACAATATGAGGCACGACCAGGGCTGTGAGTGACAGTATGAGGCATGACCAGGGCTGTAAGTGACAGTATGAAATACGACCTGGGCTTTGAATGACAGTATGAGGCACGACCCTGGCTGTGAGTGACAATATGAGGCACGACCAGGGCTGTCAGTGACAGTATGAGGCTCGACCTGGGATGTGAGTGACTGTATGAGGCCCAACCAGGGATGTGTTTGACAATATGAGGCACGACCTGGGATGTGAGTGACTGTATGAGGCCCAACCAGGGATGTGTTTGACAATATGAGGCTCGATCTGGGCTATCAGTGACAATATGAGGCACGACCTGAGTTGTAAGTGACAATGAGGCACGACCTGGGATGTGAGTGACAATATGAAGCACGACCTGGGATGTGAGTGACAATATGAAGCACGATCCGCCTGTGAGTGACAATATGAGGCACGACCTGGGCTGTGAGTGACAATATGAAGCACGACCTGAGCTGTGAGTGACAATATGAGGCACGACCTGAGCTGTGAGTGACAATATGAGGCACGACCTGGGCTGTGAGTGGCAATATGAGGCACGACCTGAGCTGTGAGTGACAATATGAGGCACGACCTGGCTGTGAGTGGCAATATGAGGCAATATTCGTGCTGTGAGTGACAATATGAGACACGACCTGGGCTGTGAGTGGCAATATGAGGCACGACCTGGGCTGTGAGTGACAATATGAGGCACGACCTGATCTGTGAGTGGCAATATTAGGCAATATTCGTGCTGTGAGTGGCAATATGAGGCAATATTCGTGCTGTGAGTGACAATATGAGACACGACCTGGGCTGTGAGTGACAATATGAGGCACGACCTGAGCTGTGAGTGACAATATGAGGCACGACCTGAGCTGTGAGTGACAATATGAGGCACGACCTGAGCTGTGAGTGGCAATATGAGGCAATATTCGTGCTGTGAGTGACAGTATGAGACATTACCCAGACTATGAGTGAAAACATGAGGTATGATGCAGCCTGTGAGTAAGAGCATGAGGCAGGCTGCACCATAACATAATTCAACTTATAACTAAACAAAAACCAGGCAGGAAGACGGGACATATACACGACTAATTTTGAAGCGTCTGCCTTAAGGACCTCGAGTGACTTATTTCTACTAACTTCTTAATGAGATAACAGTTTAAATTAGGATATCTTATCTCACTTCCTAGATACGTGATGAATCATAAGACTAGAGGGAATTTCCAATAATATTGAAGTTGATAGGCTATTATTGACATGAATCAAGCACCTTTGTATCAGCTTGACAGATTGTAAGTCCAGTGTGTGAGCTCGTCCCGACAGAGATAAGACTGGCGTACTGTCTGGGGTAAATCCCCTTTGACCTAATGTAATACTTTGAACTGGACTGTCAAATTTAGGTAGATATTATTATATTATGTCAGGAAGAGCAGATATAAGATCCACGATGTAGGCTGCGTTGTTTTGTTGTTAAGTCCTTATTATTCAGCAAAAATTGTCTGGGGTGATGGATACACTTTGGTGTGATTCCGTTGATGCTGAGGAAGTCTTTCTCAGCGAGATACATGTGCCAGAAGTATTAAGAATTTGGCATGTGAATGAGTATTATTAAGTTTTGCGTTTATATTTTGGGCAAACTACATGCAGGTGGATGCACTTCGTTGACTTGGAGAGTAGAATTGTTAAGAATTTCATAACATAGTCTTAGGTGACGCCTGCCTCACTAGGAGCATTGGATTTATCTTTTTGATAGCGTTCCGGCTTGGTGCTTTCTTTTGATAATTACTTACTTGATAGGAGTTCACAACGAGGTATTGGGAGTTGGTGGAATTTTGGTGATGGAAAATAAATTGTTCCTAAGTAAAACATGCCGTTAACTGTGTGTAGTTAAGGTACTGAGCCCCATCAGGTTAGAGGTCTCTGCCACACTGGTCCGTTGATCAATAAAACGTCCGAATATTGTGATGAGGCTTCTCCTGACTTTATTCACTTTGATCTAGTTTTTCCACGAGAGATGTGGTTCTGTTAACACATTGTAACAGTTGTTTTCATCAGGAGTTATTTGTTTTCTCCTTTTATCCTCAGGATTGTATGAGGCTTGTCAGGGTTTTTATCCAGTTTACAAGCAATACAAGTTGACTTGGTATATTCACTTAATTACTATTTGATCTTTAAATTTAGGTTTGATCTTTATTTGATCTTTAAAGTTAAATTTGACCTTTAAAGTACAGGTCTAATGACCTTTTCCTCCGTTTTTTAAATGGATTGAAGTCTATTGTGGAAAACTTACATGATTAGGAAATCGCAAATGTTATTCGTACACCTCTTGAAAAACAGAGACTAACAGGTATCCACAACATGGGGTTTACCAAGGCCCCCTGACCTCACCTTTATCAGATTTATGAAGCAGTTATATTGGGGAATAATGATATATTACATTTCTTTACAAAATAATTTAAAGCTATACCTCTCATACTGACAGCTGAGTGGACAGCGCTTCGGTGACTGCCCTCTGAGGTAGCTTGTGCTTACCTCTCATGGCTCCGTGGTGGGTGAGAGTGTTGGGCAGCGAAGTGTTATTTTTTAGTTAACTTTGACAGCTGAGTGGACAGCGCTTCGGATTCTGAGTTTTTCAGTCCTGAGGTTCCGGGTTCAATCCCCGGTGGAGACGGAAACAAATGGGCAGAGTTTCTTTCACTCTGATGTCCCTGTTACCTAGCAGTAAATAGGTACCTGGGAGTTAGACACCTGCTACGGGCAGCTTCCTGGGAGGGTGTAACAAAAAGGAGGCCTGGTCAAGGACCGGGCAGTGGGGACGCTAAGCCCGAAATCATCTCAAGATAACCTCTAAAGAAGTGAATATAAATTAGGAGAGAGGCGGTAGTGAGGATATCTTAGGTTGGACAAAGGTTATTTCTACGGACACAGAGTAATCATAAATATCCAAGTCCGAGTGAGAATATACAAATATATAAGAAATAAAAATAGTACTTTTTCAAATACAAGACGTAACTATATACAACTATTCTGAATTGGAGGATTTAAACAGCTCAGCGAGGGGCGCGCATTACATACAGGGACATGTAATGTCCCTGTATGTAATGTTTATAAATTTTGTAATGTTTGTAAAGACTCAAAAACACACAGGTAAGGGAAATCATGCCTATAAAACCTTTTGGAATTCTATGATAAAGTAACGAGAATGAGGCAGGACAGGGAAGGATGAGCAGACTGTATTTCTTGACTGACAAAAAGCCTTTGACACAGTACCGCACAGGAGACTGCTATACAAACTTGAGAGTTTATATATATATATATATATATATATATATATATATATATATATATATATATATATATATATATATATATATATTAAAATAATTATTTAATAATTTAATAAAATAAAAATTTATTAAAAAAATTATTTTGATTTATTTATTT